>NQII01000880.1:453745-576203 GCA_002778355.1 Clitarchus hookeri | reverse complement strand
TTTCCCGAAAAACCTGCTCCAGAACAACTTCTGCCCCCCTTCTACTTCACCGGCACCGGAATAATTTGCGGGCGTCGACGAGGGCAAACGACTGCGCCACCAACTGGAGAAACGGTCGTTTACCACCCTCTCCACCCCCATCCCACCCAAGCAGGACGAACCACCCACCTGTGCCCTCCGCCGCTGAAGACCGACCTTCCTCCTGGTGCGAGACCACCCGGGACCAGGTCACGGATGACCCATTTCTCCCGGGCACAAACGGGACGGGACCTCGTTCAACCTGTAAATCGAGCTTCGGCATGGGAGCGCGTGCGCAAGTCTTGCTTTGACGTTGTCCCCGCAACCGCTTTCAGTCCTGTTTCTTCGGCGGCGACTTCACTGGAAACTCGATTGCGGAGAAAAACAACACCCCAGACTACACTTGCCGTTAGGGTCTCCTTTAGGCTATTCACTGTTAATTGAGCCGTTTAGAAAATCAACATTTGAGTTGAGTTGGTAGATTTGGGCGGCTCTTAACAACGAGGTCTTGATATCCGATGAGGGCGAAATGAGGTGAGAATGGAGCAGTGCCGGAATGCAAGGGTGGGGGAAATGTGAGCTTCCAGAGAAATCTCGCCGACCAGCGTCATCGTCCAGCACGGTTCCCACTAGCGAAAATCCGGAGTGACCCGGCCGGGGATTGAACCCGGTTCGTCCTGGTGGGAAGCGAGCAGTCTTGCTGCTCACACCGCGCCACGCTCAACCTCTGAGCAGCTTTCCAGTAAAATAAAACAGTGTTTGTAATCATATACAATAATAAACAATCAAAGGATAATAGTACGTAAAGTAATAAAAACAAAAAGTAAGTTACGTAGCCCAATATCGCCAACGGAAGGAAAGTTATGTGATAGAAAACACAACGACAAGCTAAAGTAAATACTTATACCTCTGCATTACCCAGAAAAAGCATAGGCGTGGGGGTGAAAATGAAATGATAGCGTGTCTGGCTTTTGACTGGCAACGAAAAAAATAAGTCTAACCGCTTAGCCACCGCGGCCCGTTAACCTTTGAAAAATGTCACTGCTTGTGCCTGCAAATATTTTAATGGCCACACTGACTGCATGTACCTTGTGAAGTTCCTAACGACGGAGGGAAAGAGCTTCCATGTCTTAGCGTTAAATTTAAATTTAATACTGAAACGATTAATTTTGTTTTCATTTTTTATGCATGTAAGTGCAATAATTAGTTGATTTATAAAATATTTACTTTTCTAACAATTTTGCTATTTCATTTCATTGGCGCGTGAATAAAGTGAACAGGCACATGGCAATGTTAATTTAATATGTGTATGGTTGAAGAATACACAACGTATATAAAAGTATATCATAAGAAGAGCTTTAAATGTGCTCAGAAATAATCGCGCGTTCGTGTCAGCGTTGTAATTGGCCATCAGGTCAGTCGAAACAACCTATGAAGCCCGGAGCCAGTAATTATTCACTTAGCATATTCAGCACGACGCCCGTATGCTGTGCGGGTAATTTCTCGCTTTGGAAATATTGTATACTGATTTTATCGTGCTTGCCGTTTAGACAGGCGGGCAAAGGAGGAAGCGCGTAAACTACAACCTTCACAAAAAATACATGTGAATCACAACCAACCGTGTTACACCTGGGCGTAAGAGACTAACGCTAGGGCGATACATGCGCCTAAGACGTAGACCTGAGTCGTTGGCGGAGCACTCACCTCCCACCAAGGCAAACTGAGTTCGATTCCCGCTGGGGCCGTTCCCAGGTATTCGTCTGTAGAAATCGTGGTGAACGATGCCACTGTTCGTTGGGTTTGCTCTGGGATCTCCCGTTTCCCACTCCCTTGCATTCTGCTGCTGCTCCATACTCACTTCGCTGCAACCTCATCGTCTCTCAAGACCTCGACGTTATGAGCCGTCCAAACTTCTCTACTCATCTACTCTCCTAAGTCGTCGGACATATAGATATATATATATTCTATTCAGAGTATCTTCATACTTGTTGAAACAAACCTTTGAATAATCATCCTATATATGACGTATTTGGTTGTTTCCTAAATATGTAATGTATCACAAGCGATATTCTTCTGTTAACATAAAAGTATATTATGTTTCGTTAGATTGAACATTTACACATATTTTATCTATAAAATACAATATTTCATTTGTAGTTCATATGTATAAGACAGAGAGAAAATGAGTGCACACAAATGCGGAGCGCTGTCTCTTTGATGCAATTTCGTGTATGTAGTTAAGATATGTTTGCACGAGGCGGAGGAAAGTAGAACTTTAGCAGAGCTTCAGAAAAATTGAAAGTTACATAAAATAGACAAGCTAGTTCTCCTTCCCTGTCCTTCGGGGGGTTTTCTCGTATTGGAAATTGTTATTAATTCATATTTTCTGAGTTTATTTATTCTGATGCTGTTTTCTCCATATAAGATTTTAATGCCCCATATTAATTCTCTAATAACTTTTTTTGATTTAGCGTTTCAGCTATTTGCGAACAAAAAAATGTGACGTGTGCTGCACGTAAGCCGATACGGTATTGGTCATACTATCCTATCAAACAATCTTTAAGCTTTGTGTTCCGCTATAGCCATTTAAATCAGTGGCAATGACTGCAGGCGCCTTATTTTAGCGAAACGAATTCCTGTCAAGTTGCATTTCAAAGCACCATGACTCAGATTTAGTTTCGTGATTGCAAGGTATGCAACTGTTACAAGTCTTGTGCATCTGCCGGTGAATCACAGGCGTTCAGTATAGTGAAATAATTCTTATTGGCTTAGTTAAATACGGAATGTTTTCTCGCGAAGACGCGCGGCCAATATCCAAAGGAAAACTACAGTTACGCGCGTAGTGTATTGAAATATAGCCATTTTAAAACACTTTCCTGAAAACTTGAGACCTCGTAATAACCTCAACTATTATTATTACAGTTTACCAGTCAGTTATCAACAGGAAAGCTCACTGAGCACTAAGACTCGCCAAGTAAGGCCTACAGTACGAGACAAAAGTATCCTTCCTTTGCAACATAGCTAAATCCGATGTTTACACTGAGTGTGAATGGAACGAAATGGAGAGATTTGGAAGGCTCTTAAGATTGAGGTATTGAGAGCCGATGTAGGTGAAGTGAGGTGAGTATGGAGCAGCCCCTCAATGAAAGGGCGGGGAAACGGGTGATCCCCGAGAAAACCCGCCGACCAGCGGTATCACCCGGCAGGACTCCCACATGTGAAAATCCCTGGTGCAACCCCGCCGGGAATCGAACGTGGTTCGCCTTGTTGGGAGGCAAGCAGTCTAACCACTGCACCACAGCTCCTCCTACGTGAAAACGAAATAAAAGACGCAAATGCGTAATTTATACGACAATGTTCATGTTTCTTCGTAAAATGGCAATATGAAAGACGAAACTCACATTAAAATATATATTGTATTGGTTTGATTAGTTTATGCGTTGTTATTTCACTAGATACTTATTGTATAACTGTCATTTGATAAACGTTGTTTCACTGATCCATCAGCCAAAAAACCAATAATTGAATAAAAGCGAATAAAATATTTGACGAATCAGTGAAAAAGTATCTGAATCAATAAGTGGAAGAAAACTGGCATTTTTCACTAATTCATCACTTAAATTGACTGAAGTGGCTATTGACTAAGTCAGGCGCCGTTAACTGATTTAAACAGTGACATTCGTACTTATTCAGATATAGAGAATTTTGCGAACTCCAACCGTACAGGCTGGCAAAACGTAGGAACGCTGTTCGCCAATCAGCGCCTGGTAACTTCGTCGCCAGTTGGCAGCCCAGACAATAGGGAACCTTTCGCAGTGCGAAGTAGCCAATCAGACACAAGGCCCGTTTCCAGTGCTTTGTGCAGCCAATCAGCGGAAGGGTAACGCTCGCACCAAAGAACCGTGTCCGCGGTGTGCGAAACAAGTTGATGCGCACTTCGAACGGAATACAAACGTACGGGTGTTTGAAATCTGAGTAGTCCTTAAATGAATACGTTGGCTTTTTTTTAAGGTATCTCTGCGTAGGTTTTGTGGACTGCAGTATTGTCATCAAAAAAACCCAGCGGAATTTCTTGTTCCGTAAAAGGGAGTTTACCTTGCGGTAGTTGGAAGCATCCGGTTTGGTCGTCATACAGGCCAGTTTCCCAGCATTTCACTCTTCTGGCTACAGTTCGTCGCGTATGATGGGAGTGGGAAATAACATCTGACTAGGCGGCAATGCGTGCGTGGGTGCAGCCACGGAAGATGAGTCGGTCTGCATCCGTGTACAGCCCTCACGCAACAGTGGTCGATGGTGTATATAATGTGTGTGTTTATATATACAGTATGTTCGGAAACTCCGCACACAAACTCCAGAAATAGTTTCTTTGGACCAATTGTAAAACGAAATCCCTATACGCTCATACCAGGAAAAGCATTTTTATACAATTTAATTGTGTACAAATTTGCGGTGTGCAAAGCCTGGAGAACAAGGTGGTGCAATCATCCGAGTAGGACAAGTTGCATAGGAAGTAGGCGCTTGACGCTGTGTATGTAGTAATTTATTGCCGTGCGCCTACAACCTATGCAACTTGTCATACGGGCATGATATCACCGCCTTGTTCTGCATGCGTTGTGCGTCGAAAATCTGAACTCAGTTATTTGATATAAAATTACTTTCCCAGATAGAAGTGTATAGGGTTTTTGTATTACTCTTGGTCCAAAGAAACTATCTATGGAGTTTGGGCACTGAGTTTGTGAACGTCCTGTATATAAGTGGAATTGCCTGTCGGTTCCTTTGACGTGGGTGTACCCAGTCGTCGATTGGCTTTGCGAGTCTGGGCCTTTGCTTCTCGTTGGCTGACAACGTGTGGCGAAAGATTCCCTACACTCGCCACTGATTCGCAGTGAAATTCAACTACTCGAACAGGCGAAAATGGGTCCACTTAGAATCAGTGGAAAACTGCTGATTGTTTCAGTAAAAAGATTTCACCGATTGAATAAGTGACAGCTAACTGCAGCGGTGAAGTAAACATTGTTTTAATTTTATTTAGCCACATAATTAAGAGAAATAAACATAGTCACCGCAGTTTACTATTCATATTGCTCAATTTACCGTAATTTCAAAAAGTAAAAAATTGAATTCACACAGCTTTCCCGAATTGCTTTTAGACCGCTATCTTACCATCTGAGCTACCAAGTAGAGGTGGCAATATAGAGAAAAATATATGTCTTATATTTCCTCATTCAAAGCGTGTAGTTTTAAATTTTATGCTCTTACTTTTCGTTTTTGGTTTGATTGGTACTGCTAGGATTGTTAAAACGAATAGCACTTATGAGTGCACTCTCTTAACCACATTATATGCAGCTTAAACCCTCTAACAGAGCGCTGTGATGATTACACGAACACAAAATGAAAGACGTAAAAACGGAATGAAAGACTAAATGTTCACGTTCCTTCATAAATTGGTGTTTTGAAAGATGAAACACATTTTAGAAAGTATTTTGTATTGGTTTTATTAGTTTATGCGTCGTTATTTCACTTGTTTAACGGGAATTTTTAGACGATATGTAACGGCCATTTTTACACGATGTTTAACTGACCAATCAGCCAAAAAACAAACCACTGTAAGTCAGTGAAAAAAATGACTGATGAATCAGTGGGAAATGTCACTGAATCAATAAGTGAAGGAAAACTGATATTTTTTCACTCATTCGTCAGTTAAATTAACGGAAGTGACTGTTGAATCAGTCAGATACTGTTAAGTGATTGAAACAGTGGAATTCTCACTGATTCAGATTTAGAGTGTACTGGCTGGGCTTGCCGTCTGGCGAGTAAGTCACTGTATGCTGATTGGCGGACGGCGTTCTGACATGTCGGCTGGAGATAGTTGCATAAGAGGCTCTTTCTGTTCCGTACTCCTAAGTGTTATGTGGCATTAGCTACCCTAGGTTAAAGCTCAGAAAACCTAGCACCTTAAAGGCCTGTGTACAAAACGCACAGTAAAGTTACTTTTGTCAGGGTCTGTACACTGCAAGGCTGTGAATAACGATCTTCCTTGTGAGTAACTGATTCGTAAACAGTGTTTAACTGTTTAGTTTATATAAGTTATGTTAACTTAAGTTAGGTTTTGGTTGGGTAAGGTTACCTTCGCTTAAGTTTAACTAACGTGGGTAACTGAATAAATAATTGTTATTATTAATAGAGCCAATCATGAAGTCTACAGCTTATTGGTTGTGATGACGAAGCAAATGTGTAAAATCAAGTAAAACATTCGTCACAAAATATTAGTTTGCATCACTGGAAGCAATAAATTAGAGTGGATCTGAGAATATTAAGCCAGCGCGCAACCAAATACGTAAGGAAGGTCGGCTAACCGCCAGGAAATCATACAAGGACGAGATTGTAATTTGGATTAGCAGTTGCACAGTGCCTTTTAACTATAAACCCAGGACTTTTCTTTTGGCTGTAATCTGCCATTTTGTAATGTTTGCTTTTTGCGTACGTTATTTGCAAAATATGTTTTTATTCTCCGGCGCATTTGTTTCGATAAGTTGTACATGCAGTCCATCAAAATCAGTCGAACCTGTGTGGAGGCTGACGTATGTAAACCATATCTTTCGCATGGTCATTAAAGAAAACGAATATTTTGGTGGCTTCTACATACGGTAAATAAATTTGAAAATCAGTGTGTATTTCATTAAAGAACTTATTGTAGCTGAAATATACGTTAACATACCCATCTGCAATTGGCCTAGTTATTAAGTTTTAAAATATCAGCGGGCATGCGTATAGCTATACGGGAATCACATATCACAGATATTATACAAATAACACTAAGATAATTGCAAGATTTAAATTTTTACCACTGAAAATGTTTAGCGCTTAGATAGTTAAAAATTAATGCATTGAAGTTGGGCTAAATAAGCATAATATTACATATATGTAAGACTGTCATTTAAAATTTTACAAATATATATTTAACTATAAAATTTCTCTGTTAACAACTAGCATGTTCAAAGTACGAACTTCTAGGCAGTTTTACAAATACAGTAAGGCCCGTTTATTCGTGATTTTCCTGTATTTAATACAAACACATGCTCTGACAAGTAAGTGGTCGTACAGTTCAGGAATGAACTAAAAAACACAACTCAGAGTTTACGACTGGTGTTTGAGTGTCATTACACAATCATAAAATATCTGACTTAATGTGTATGCCAATGTAAAAATATCTATATAATCTTGTTTCTCGAACAGAATATCCCTTATTTTCCCTAGAAAATTTTATGTAAAATTTTACGTGCGTTGTAATTTTTTTTACAAATGATTCAGACATAGGTAAAATTTGCTAACATGTGAACAGGTAAACTTAAGCTTTATTTTCAATGATAGTTACTTAACCAAATTATTTATATACATTAACTTTTCGTCCATCTAAAATTTTGTAGTAGAGCGTTTAGGTCAACTATTACAATGACATGTGTGTATAAATGCGTATGTGCGCAGTAAAAAAATGAATGTATAATGAAAAATGCAATAAGAAGATTAAGCATTTACGTTTAAGTAACTGTAATACATATATTAAAATGCATATTTTATCATGTGGTGTATACAAAACTAATAAAACCGTGTGTAGTTATTATTTGAAGTCTGAAAACACTTGCGTAAAATTACATATACTCTATAAGTGTTTAGAAATTGCACATACCTAAAATAAAAAAAATAACGAAAACATTTAGATGTATATTTACACTTACATTCAGTATTTCAAATCTTTATAAGCGATTCCAACTGATTTTCTGTGAATATGAGTGCCCATAATCACTTTTTGTTAGTGAATGTTACTGTTTCACCAAGCAAAATTTTCCAAAAACCTTGACTTCACCGCTACTAATATCACATATTAAAACCAGTGTTTAAGAAATCAAACAGTTCTGACATGAGCTATATTAGTAAGAATTTTACCTAGCTTTGATTACAGAAGAGGATGCGTAGTTAAACATTCCTATCAACATACGTAAAAGTATACGGAAATGTAGAGTAACAATACGCAAACGAGGTCCGTAAGGACGCAACAAGGAACTGCGAGTTCTGCAATGTTAACACATACTTTGATATCTGTAAACATTTAACCCTTTCAGAAAGAGATAGGTACACATGAGAAGCGCGAAAATAGTTCTACTAGGGTAGACACCAAAAGGGCATACACCTTAGACGCGTAGTAGTTTAAACCAGCCAATCACGAAAGTAGATCTCAGCTAGAGTGTTTTCAGGTACAACAAGGATTGAACTGTTTTCGATAAGATCGAATGCCCTTGTAGCAGCACGGTAACTGACTTTAAAAGATCTATCTACACTGTAACTTAAGAGTCAAGAGATTTTGGACGACTCTTATTATCGAGGCCTTGAGAGCCGGTGAGGGTGAAGCGAGGTGAGTTTGGAGCAGCGCCGGAACGCAAGGGCGGTGCAAATAGGAGATCTCCGAGAAAACCCGCCGACCAGCGGCATTGTCCGGCACGATTCCCACATGCGAAAATCCGGGGGTGACCCCGCCGGGAATCAGCCCGGTTCTCCTTGGTGGGAGGCGAGTAATCTAACCACTACACCACCGCAGCCCCATATACACTTTACACGGTAGAAAACACCTTGCAATAAGAGAAGTCCCGTGCGAGATGGAAGACGACATTCGTTGTTGGTACTACTTTCCATAGTGTAAATAATAGCTGGTGCCAATAGCTTCAAGATAAAACACATTTTTATTGTTCACCATAAAAAAATATTAAAACGCAGGCTTGACTTCAATATCCGAAATACAGTCATATGGCCGCTGTGGTGAAGTTTTATGACTACTCGAACCCCTACCTATTCGAACCGGGTTCGATTCCCGGCAGCTTCGCTCTAGGATTTTCGCTCTAGGATTTTCGCACATGGGAATCGTACCGGATGATGCCAACAGGTTGGCGGGCTTTCTCGTCACTGCTCCATGCTCACATCACACCCTCGGCCCTCAAGACCTCGATGTTAAGAGTCGTACAAATCTCTCTACACTCCCATGTGNGGCTGGACCTGGGCTGATGTAATAGGTGTAAGACGACGGGGATGGCTAAATATACACTATGTAAAAGCCGGTAGCAGATCCCGCTGTGTAGGGAGTGCATAGATTCAGCACTCCAGAGTGCCTGGTTGGGTAGTCGTGACTACGGGAATGACTATCCTCGTTCGGCAATCCTCCTGATGTAGGCTTACGTGGTGGTCACCGGCCTTAAATTGGGTTTAAGAGCAGATCAGCGTTAATTGGTGTAACCTTGCTACTGGACCTCCCAACTTGCCCACTGCTAGGTCCAGTGGAGAGCTCATCGCCCCGGCTGACAAGCTCCGGTGGGGCCTTCTCGCCCTTAGGTAAGGGTTTGCCCCTGTGCTGCTGCGTGGGCCGAGACACGGTCCCTGAAATGTGGCAGCGATGCGAATATATAACCTAGCGCTGCTCAAGTCCATCTCCACCTATTCGAAAGGTCAGGGCTGGAAACATGGTGGAAATGCCGTGGCTGGCGGAGTGAGGACGATAATGGGCTAATGGAGGCCCCGCCAGTGCACTGGTGACCTTCCACGGCGCGGTCATGTGCAGCTGTCCAGAGGCGGCATATGTTCTTCGCCTGCGGTGATGACCCACGAGTCGAGTGCACAAACCCTACTGAGGCCTTCGGGTAGATCTCGAGGTGGCGGAACTCCACCGAAGGGACTGTCTGACGTCCTGGAGGAGTTGGGCTGCTTTGGGCGAAAACTCAGTGTGCAGTAAATAGCTGTGGTGACCCAGGGGATCGGTGTGAAGTCCCAGCCATTGGCCGAGCCGATTGCGGGTCGGACTCTGGGTGGCATTAGTTGAACCTCCCGCTGGGAGGATGCCTGGAGGAGGGTATTTGCCTGGAAGGCTGCAACGGTAGTGCGTGCGGCCTCAGTAGCCGGGGAGAAAGAAGGCGTTCCCTCCCACCGAACCTGGATGACACACAGTGCTAGGTTTGGTGATGGGATCTTGTCGCTCGAGCAACCTTTGGGGAAGCGAAGCGGCGTGTCGCCGGACCCAGTTTCGAATGGTTGATGCCTCGCTAATGAAGGGAAGACTGTCTGGTCCGCCTATTAAGAGGCTCGTTCACGAAGCGCGTTCGTAGAGGTTGAATAGTCCTCGGCCCCATCAAGATGGTGCGTGCATATTCAACTCTGTACGATGCTGTTGATAGGTGAGGTTGTATCCACGCCCACCCACCGTGATTGGAAGGAGCGTTATATCCTTCTATTGGATTACATTCAACTGCAGCCAATTAAAGCACGGCGGAGCAACATTATTGTCTCGCTTCATACTTTGATGGGATCTGGCCGGTGTGCACAGCATGGATTACTCTAACATCTGAAGTGGCAAATAAGATGCCAGACGTGGCTTTGTGACTGACTAATAAACTAGTGCTGGCGCTGTGCACGCCGTATGTTACTCTGGATTTTACTTCTGTTTTGTACCTTTCAAGCACAGGAACAGGAGACTCGACTGCCCACACGCTGTGCAAGACAGTACAGATAATAATGTCCACTCCCACGTACGGACTTGCAACATTACTTTGGTAACTGGTCGTGTGTCTAAGCGAGAAGCATTTTCCACCTGATCGGGCTGGTCGGAAGACGTTATTGCCGGGCAGAAATTTAAGAAGTGTGATAAAGAATACAATATAGTGATGGAAGTGTGTATACATTGAAGCGTGTTAGAGTAAAACTAGTTGTGGAAGCTTTTCACGAAAAACAGGCGCCTCTAGTTATACCCTCTTGGTTTCGGGATGTACTAGCAGTGTGGTAAGAGTTGCTGACAGCCAACTTTTTTGCATGTGCTCAAATCCCGCTACATGGGTTAATATTTCAAATTTAATGTTTATACATTGGTAAACACCTACGTAGCGAAAACATAGAAGCACATTTACTGAGAGGTTCCGTGTAATCCAGGAAAATGTTGTGAAATTTTACGGGAAGTCCGTTATTATAAAAAGGAAGTGTGTGCAGTTTTACAAACGTTTTAGGATAATATTTTTACCATAATTTACCGTTTTTCCACAGAAATGTTTTTTAACATTTTGCTCCTTTATTTTTGCAACGGTTTTATAACTTGTATACTCTTCCCAAACATGGAAATAATTCAGGTCCAGATCATGATCTGCACCCCTCCCAAATCCCCCATAATATCAGCAAGTAACCAACGACCGCGATTTCTACGTACAGGCCAATGACCTCGGGATATTTTTCTGTCCCTAGCGATAGGTGAGTGTTAAAGGTCTTGAGGAGAGTTCCTTATTTGGCTCGTTTTCAATATCGGACAAAAAAATTGTAAATAAAATTTTTTTGACACATTCAATACAAAACTAAATTACGTAAATAAGACTTTTTTGTAACAACACTACATAAGACATTAAAACCATAAAATGCATTGAACTATTCTATGGGATATTACGTAAATACAGAGACATTTTCCGTGAAATCCCGGAAATTTATTTACTGTGAAGATTAAATACCCATTGTCGTATGAAGATTTCTGGATTGTTTTACCATCTGTTTTTCTTATTTCACGGACATTTTTCTAACAATTTATATAACATTACGGAAGCACGGAAGTTAATGTGTTCCGAGTGAGAATAATTTTTAAGCAATTTACACTCTCGTGACGCTTCTAATAATTTCTTAATGATAATAATTAATTAACGATGTTTAAAAATCAGCTCCAGGAAGTTTTTCATAGTAAATTTTAATAGAGGTTTCGTGTGGCAACCGCACACTGCTAGGACGGGAAAAAGAAAGCTAGAACCACCGGACGTACATTTTTATCTTTAAGATTTTATCTGCATTATGATTAACGAACACGCAAGAACTGCACACTGTAAATTATTCAGCTGATTCACGAAACAATCTTAACGTTGATAAGCCGCGTAATTTTGCTGCACGCGCACAGAAGAATCTCCTTGAACTTACGAACCTGAAAAATTTTGAGGGTCGTGCCTGCTCTTTTGTTGCGTGGTGGCCTTCGGGAAAAAAGCCTTAAATAACTCACGCGGTAACAAAGCGTTGGTTACAGGTCTATAAACAATAAGTTGTGTCTTATGCCAACCATAAAGTAATCACACGGCAGGTAGATATTCCACTGTGACGTGTTATAAGTGTTGTATATGAAAGCAAACAGTGCAATTTATCATTCGGAAATATCTGATTTAAAGTCCATNGTGACGTGTTATAAGTGTTGTATATGAAAGCAAACAGTGCAATTTATCATTCGGAAATATCTGATTTAAAGTCCATAAGTAGTGCAACTTCTGGTTTATTTATAATAAAGGAAGAATTTGGATTTGAATTACATTCTTGTTATGACGTTTCCTAAACAAATAAAACTATCATAAAGCTTAAAAGATAATTGTTACACCTTATTAAATGTTTGCAACCAGAATGTATGTATCGAGTATGACAGTGGGTTAGGAGANTAAAAGATAATTGTTACACCTTATTAAATGTTTGCAACCAGAATGTATGTATCGAGTATGACAGTGGGTTAGGAGAATAGTAAACTTAACGACGTGTATCTAAGGATGGTGAATGAATTTAATATTAGTGTTCTCAGGAACCAGTTTTAATTACAGGCCTGATTTTACGTGGAAGGATTAATGCACAGGTTTGATATCCTACATCCACGCCTGCATGTACCTTCGAGTTACTGGCTACTTCTCATTGTGAGAAGACGTTTTTTCACTTGATTGGGTCCATGGAAATTAGGTTGCTGCGATACTGGACGTTTGTGATTTGCCGATACATTTCGAGGATGCATTGTAAATACTGTCACTGAGAGAGAGTGAGTGAGTGAAGATATTTGGGCTGCTCTTAACATCGAGGTCTTGAGCGCCGATGAGGGTGAAGCAAGGAGAGAATAGAGCGGCGCCGGAATGCAAGGGTGCGGGGAAAAAAGGAGATCCCCGAGAAAACCCGCAAACCAGCGGCAACTTGTTAAAATGTCTGTAGATTTACGGAAATTTTTACGCAGATGCAGAGTTAAATTACGGAAAGGCACTTCGTAATGACGAATAACAGAAATTAGCTACGTAGATATAAACTACGGAAGCTCTTCGTATTCTTGTGGCTTCGATTTTGAGTGGCGAACAATGCAGATGATATCTGAAGCTTATAAAGTCCCATATTCACAATAATTCCTCGTGTAAAATAGTAGTAGATGAGTGCGAGCCACCCAGGGAGTGCCAATTCGTTGTTCTTGTTCAGATTACGCTACAGGACAAAACCTTCTGTGTACACAGTGAAACACGCACATAAACAAAATAAAACAATATATTCGTAACTTCAATTTATAAACAGCAAATATAGCAAGTACTCTAACACGACTTGAAACTAAGCCAGACGCGTTTGTCACTTTCATGTAAAATCAATATTTACAAAATACTTCGTGTAAATGTGTGGTAGGTAAGTCTTTCGAGTTTTTGATTGTTAATTTTTCGAATTTTGTTCAAATTCCACTGAAGGACTAAATATTAAAAAATAATTTATTGTTATGTTATACACAGTGAAATATATTACGAAAATAAAACTTTTTTTCTTACCCCTGTTTGTAAACCTTAAATAAAATAAAACCAAATGTCACAAATTCTAGCATGACTAATAGGTACATTACTTCATGTAAAAGCGTGGTAAGTGAGTGGATAATGTGTTAGCTACATTACGTTGGCACTTACATCTCTACCCCACTTCATCTTTATTACGCTGTTCTCAGCATAGCAGTCCTGAATTCATTCCGATTCTTCTTAGATCATCCAGTTGCCATACGTACCTGAGATATTAATCACTTTATAAGTAAGATATATCTACATGCGTCACAAAGAGGATTTAAAAAAAAATTGTTCTTTATGCTTGGCAAGTACCACAAGAAACAAAGAAGTGAATTTCGTTATGATGCTCCCTGCAGTTTCGGCTGAAACGCTGCAAATGTCTGACGTTCAGTGATGGCTGATTGCGCAGTATGATCAAACGAAAATCAATGGCCGCCTTGTTGCAACTGCCCACGCCCCACCATTTTCGTGTAAGAACACATACAAAGCTTTGGCTGCAGCGCTTCAGCGCCTAGCACGTAGGCAGTACTATTGACACGCGTCTGCAAGTGAGGGACTGAAGATATTTGGGCGNCAGCGCTTCAGCGCCTAGCACGTAGGCAGTACTATTGACACGCGTCTGCAAGTGAGGGACTGAAGATATTTGGGCGTCTCTTAAGCTTGTCGTAGTTTTATTTTGGTATCAAACATTGGTCAACTCGTAGGCATTCTATGTAACGACATTTACCTAGAACATAAAAAAATTTTACTTTACATTTTTTTATAATTTTATGTCAAATACAAAATCCTTCTGTTTTATTTCAGTCATAATAATAAATACTAGGTTAATCGCAAAGATGAAAAAAAATTCTGAGTTAACTAACCCTACGGCCTACCTCGTGANCAGCGCTTCAGCGCCTAGCACGTAGGCAGTACTATTGACACGCGTCTGCAAGTGAGGGACTGAAGATATTTGGGCGGCTCTTAAGCTTGTCGTAGTTTTATTTTGGTATCAAACATTGGTCAACTCGTAGGCATTCTATGTAACGACATTTACCTAGAACATAAAAAAATTTTACTTTACATTTTTTTATAATTTTATGTCAAATACAAAATCCTTCTGTTTTATTTCAGTCGTAATAATAAATACTAGGTTAATCGCAAAGATGAAAAAAAATTCTGAGTTAACTAACCCTACGGCCTACCTCGTGACGTATACGTAAACACCAAATAACACAAGCCAAATTTACACTGAAGAGCCAAAAAAACTGGTACACCTGCCTAATATCGTGTACAAACCCCGCGAGCACGCAGAAGTGCCGCACGACGACATGGCATGGACTCGACTAATGTCTGAAGGTGTGCAGGAGTCAATTCACAGCATGGATCCTGCAGCGCAGTCCACAAATCCATAGGAGTGTGAGGCGGTGGAGATCTCTTCTGAACAGCACGTTGCAAGGTATCCCAGATATGCTCAATAATGTTCATGTCTGGTGATTTAGGTGGCCAATGGAAGTATGCTTACGTATCTGTCACCTACCAGAATCGTATCCAGACGTATCAGGGGTCCCATTTCACGCCCATTGCACATGCCCCATACCATGACAGAGCCTCCACCAGCTTGAACAGTCCCCTGTTGACATGTAGGGTCCATGGATTCATGAGGATGTCTCCATACCCGTACACGTCCATCCAACCCGATACAATTGGAAACGAGACTCGTCAGACCAGGCAACGTGTTTCCAGTCATCAACAGTCCAATGGCGGTGTTGGCGGGCCCAGGCGAGGCGTAAAGCTTTGTGTCGTGCAGTCAACAACGGTACACGAGTGGGCCTTCGGCTCCGAAAGCCCATATCAATGATGGTCCGTTGAATAGTTCGCACGCTGGCACTTGTTGATGCCCCAGCATTGAAATCTGCGCCAATTTGAGAAAGGGTTGCACGTCTGTCACGTTTAATGATTCTCGTCAGTCGTCGTTTGTCCCGTTCGTTCACGATCTTTTTCCGGCCGCAGCGATGTCGAAGATTTGATGTTTTACCGGATTCCCGATATTCACGGTACACTCGTGAAATGGTCGTACGCGAAAATCCAAATTTTATCGCTACCTCGGAGATGCTATGTCCCATCTCTCGTGCGCCGACTATAACACCACGTTCAAACTCACTTAAATCTTGATAACCTGCCATTGCAGCAGCAGTATCCGATCGAGCTGCCGACAGCATCGCTTGTTGTCNCAACGTTCAAACTCACTTAAATCTTGATAACCTGCCATTGCAGCAGCAGTATCCGATCGAGCTGCCGACAGCATCGCGTTACTCTGATTGGTTCTAAACCTCTGTTATTTTCATACGCACGCCTATACCAGTTTTTTTGGCTCTTCAGTGTATAAAAAACTATGTTAAATATAAAAAACATTTTGTCATATCTTCAACATTTTTTTTTAAATTTATGTATTGTTATTTGGTGATTAATTTTATGTCAAACAGTAGCCCATGGCATTAGTTTATGTTGTAAATTTTTTCATCTTTACAACTTAGCTAGTATTTTTTTTCCGGCCCCAACAAACATCATATTATTCCAGAAAAATAAAGTATAATTATTTTTTATTCAAGGAAAATGTCATCACGTGCAATGCGCACTAGTTGAACAATGTCTGGTGCAAACATAAAATTGTTAATTTTTTGTGTTCCGATACCCTTGACATCGAGGTATTGAGCGCTGATCAGGCTGAAGCGAGGTAAGAACGGAGAAGCGCTGGAATGAAATTGTGTAGGGAAACGGGAGATCCCCGAGACAACCCGCCGACCAGTGGCATCGTCCGGCACGCTTCCTACTTGCCAAGATCCGGGAGTGACCCGGCGGGGTGTACATGCGTCTATGGAACGCTGCTGTGCCCACTGATGGTAGAGTGCATTTTTAAATCTTATTGTAAACGGCAAGTACCATCTATATATAAAAAAATTGTTGTGTCCGTTTGTTCGGACGCGTATAACTCCCGAAAAAATTAACTAATTTTCATTCTGTTCTTTTATAAACCTTTCTTTCGTTCCCACGAGTGTTTGTACACCTTCCTTTTTTATCTGTATTGCCTGCAAAGGTACTAAAATCTGCAAAAAGCTCATTTTTACCATGCTTTCGCGTCAGGAAGCGCCCTGTCTGTTTAAACATTTCAGTTTGATGTTCTCAATGTTTTTTTTACATATATGCATATACTTATAAATATATGCATATACTTCCTTCAATTAATTTCACAGAAATTAATATAACCAAAATCTTTTATGCCACAGCAACGCGTGGCCGGGTAAGCTAGTACATAATAATCTTACAGTACTGAAGCTACCAGTTTGTTTCTGACTCCTCAAACGTATATATATATCCCGACGGTAAAACATTGTATGCAATATCAGGGTGGCGTTCCCTGTTATTTTCATTACAGTGGGAGGTATTAATGAAAGTTCGCTCTTAGGTTAAGTGCCCCGGTGACATAAAACAACGTTTGGAGAGATGTAATTTAAATCCAGTTCCCTCTGCTTACCAATTAGTTTATTTCCCATTAGCCTATGGCACATCATTTCACGTCACATTTAAGAGCAACTGCAGGATACATACATCTAAACACAACATCACTTCTTTGGGAGGTACTCGAGTTCCAGGGGCTTATATGTCCATTAACATTCAGTGTAGGTAGAAAGTGTCTGGTATACTTTTCACTTCATTTTACATTAGGAATCACCTCGCGAAATTTGCTGGTCGAATTCAACTCTAACCTGTATATAAACACACACATACACACACAGCTACTAACATATATTATACATAAATATATTGTGGTGATTAAATGTATGATTAAGATTTTAATTGAAGCAGTGATTGTGTTTTATGATGCATAAACATTTAGTTTACGAGAGGGAATTCGTTTCTAGAAGGTTGGTTTGAAAAAAAAATTGATTTAACTGCAAACAAGGTAACGTACCGTTCACAGTCGGTCCTTCACCCAAATAAAACGGTGAACATTTTCGTGTCCTTGGTTGCTGTAGTTCGACTATAAGACACGCGTGGATCCCCACGGCGTTGGCCTGGAGGTGTGTAAACAGTCTCTTGTGATATTAACCTTCGTCGGTAGCGGGCAGGGTTGCGCAAATTCCCGGCAGGGCGTGCGCCCACTTCCACGCGCGACTGGATTACGGAGCGGGTCAGTGTGTCAGCGCGCCGAACCGGATGACACCGGTTTGATGCCCTGCTGGATACGTGAATGTGCCACGTGACTGGTTTGGCCATCGTTTCGTGACGCAAGCTTTCCTCCCTTGGCGGAGCTCGTAGGAATGCGAGAGTCAATGAATAAATAGTTTGTAATAAGTAACTTCTTTTGACGTATTGTACAGCTTGCTGCAGTGATTGAAAACACAATTTTTCTCAGACATGCACTGCAAGTGTTTTCCTGGCTATGCAAGGCATCAAGGCCAAATTATTCTAGAATCAATATTCATGAAAGACAGCGAACAAAACGTATCATAACATGCGTAAAACTTCATCAGAATGCTAATCCGACGCGAAGAAACCCCAGGCACCCAACCTGTCTCATGAATAAACATGACATTGGGCGCCAATAATTTGTAGCTCGGATATACGCGTGACCTTGAAAACATCTTTTTTTTTNATGAATAAACATGACATTGGGCGCCAATAATTTGTAGCTCGGATATACGCGTGACCTTGAAAACATCTTTTTTTTTAACGTATGGCTGAAGGAAGGATTCTGAGGGTTTCTGTGTTTAAAATAAACGTCGGACCTTTGCTGATGCCCTCGGGCGTAGAATTGTGTTGTACGTTCAAAGGCCTGTATTTCTTTCTGATTATTCATTTAGGATGACAGTTTCCCACAGTCCTACACAAAATTTTTTATAAGTTAATGTAGCTCTATCTTACAAAGTGGCTGACAAAAGTTTTTTCTGGCGTATATAATGTCTGTAATTGATACTGNATGAATAAACATGACATTGGGCGCCAATAATTTGTAGCTCGGATATACGCGTGACCTTGAAAACATCTTTTTTTTTTTACGTATGGCTGAAGGAAGGATTCTGAGGGTTTCTGTGTTTAAAATAAACGTCGGACCTTTGCTGATGCCCTCGGGCGGAGAATTGTGTTGTACGTTCAAAGGCCTGTATTTCTTTCTGATTATTCATTTAGGATGACAGTTTCCCACAGTCCTACACAAAATTTTTTATATGTTAATGTAGCTCTATCTTACAAAGTGGCTGACAAAAGTTTTTTCTGGCGTATATAATGTCTGTAATTGATACTGNAGTTAATGTAGCTCTATCTTACAAAGTGGCTGACAAAAGTTTTTTCTGGCGTATATAATGTCTGTAATTGATACTGTCAGCGTACAAAATTTGGTTGAAATCGGTCAAACGGTATGTAGTTATACCAAATACACCTAAAATTTATATATGGCCGCCATTTTGAAAAGTTTCTAATAAAATTAAATAACGCACATTTAACTGCCGTATCATAGTTTTACCTACGTGCTAAATTTGGCGAAAATTGGTTGAGTAGTTTTCGAAATATAACGTAAACATAATTTTTTTAAATGTTTTGCTATCTTCCAAAATGGTGGACTGGAAACTATACCCACCTCTGAATTCAATAATTACAGTTTGCGCTGCCAGCATACAAAATTCTGATTAAATCGGTTGAATGGTTTCCGAGATATGACATATCACTCTAACTCTTAAATTACCGCCATTTTGAAGGGAAGTACCCGTCATGGTCTAATACTACAAAACTCAGCTGTCCTTACTCAGTAATATACGTGTACCGAGTTTGGTGAAATTCGGTTACCGCGTTCAAAATTTGAAAGGGGAGGACACCCACGCACAGACACACACAGGCACATACTTATACATATAGACACATGGTCGGGAAAGTAGGCTAAAAACAAGCTTTACAACATGCAAAAAAGCTAAAAACGTGGGAAAACTGCCAGCATGACACTTCGTATCTCCTGTATTTTTACTTACCTTCGGAAGAAAACTGACGTCCCAATATTTTGGCCAACAGGAATTGAACAATATTATCATGAACAGTGATGTCCGCATTACTGTTCAGCTCTACCTGCGTTCATGTGATTCGAGATCAAGGAACATCAGATTTGGTGTGTGCAGCACTTGCAGCTCTAATCCGTGGAAGGGTCCGCGGTGGCTGAGCGGTTAGCCCGCTGGCCTCCCACCAAGGCGAACCGGATTCAATCCCAAGCCTGGTCCCTCCGGATTTCGCATGTGGGAATCGTGCCGGACGATACCGCTGGTCGGCGGGTTTTCTAGGGGATCTCCCGTGACCCTCGTCCTTTCATTCCGGCACTGCTCTATACTCACCTCACTTCGCCCTCATCTGCTCTCATGACCCCTCGTTAAGGGCCATCCAAATCTCTCCACTCACTAACTCATTTTTGAATAAGATCAGTGGATATCGGTTCAAAAATGAAATTATGTGGCGGTTACTTTGATGTGGGCGTGCCCACCTGCTGATTGGCCGCGCAAGGCTCTGGGAACGGGCCTTGTGTCTCTTTGTCTATATACAACGTGTTGTCAAGCGCTGAGTGGCGAACGGTGTTCAGACACTTTGTGTGACGCCAATTCACAGGCGCGAGGCTGCAATTCGCAGTATAAGTCACGGTTACACTTTTTTTTACTCCTAACCCTTTCAGCCCTGAATTGAATGACTTGGTGGAAGAAGGGCCTATCCCACATCCGCAACAATGCATGTTACTCAGACCCTTCTTCCACCAAGGATGTCGGATACAAAAAAAATGTATTATTTTATAGTTGTACCAAACATTGTTCAACTCGTACGCATTGTATGTGATGACATTTCCCTCGAATAAAAAGATTTTACCCTACATTATTTTTAATAATTTGATGTCAAATACTAAATTCTACTAATTGCATTGGCTAATGCGTGACACACATGTGATCTCCAAATAACATACCATTTAAATGAAAAAAAAAACATGTTCAATACAAAGAATTGCATATTTTTATCTTTTTTTTTTAATGTATGAGCTGTTATTTAGTGATTTCACATATGTCAAGAAGTTACACATGGAATAAGTTGTAAATCTTTTTATCTGTACAACTTAGTTTTTGTAATTACGGATGCAACAAAAAATTAAAAAATTTTTATTTGACGTCAAATTATTAAAAAAAACATAAAGATAAAAATGTTTTTATTTGAGGAAAATGTCTTCACATACAATGTGTACGAGTTAAACAATGTTTGTTACAAATATATATATATATATTTTTTNTTGAGGAAAATGTCTTCACATACAATGTGTACGAGTTAAACAATGTTTGTTACAAATATATATATATATATTTTTTAATCTGACACCTCTACCCAAAATAGCAAACTTATGCATGTACACACTATATGGTGTATGCTATCGTATTTNTTTTTTAATCTGACACCTCTACCCAAAATAGCAAACTTATGCATGTACACACTATATGGTGTATGCTATCGTATTTTGTTATAAATCTCACCCACCAAGCCCTTTAATTCATTCACAAACTCGAAGTGTCAAAATCGCTCAATTTATTTTTTATCTGAGTTTTACTTATGTCGAGCGTGCTTTTTTATATTTTTATTTCCATACAAAATTATGGAAAAAAAAGGGGGGGGGCAATTTCAGGCACCAGTACCGTTAACCACGTACTACCTGTTTGTTGACGTCGTCATTAACTAACAACAAATGACGGCTGCAAAAACTTCAACACTCATACTTATCACAAGGAACGCCGAGATAATGGTGATTTCTAGCCAGCAAAATATTGGTTTGTATGGGGCCGAAATGTATATTTAGCAGCCCTAACAAATTAATTTTTTTAAAAACCGAAATTTGAAACGCGAAAAAATTTATATTGTTTATCTAATAGAAATACGCGCTTTAATTAACGTTAACTCAGTGTTGGGCTAAAATAAATTAGACTGGCAACAAAACATTTGGTTGAATTATCTGCATATATTTGTTAGTTCACTCAATTTACTGCCTTGTTCTGGAAATACAGCTCGAGAATTTTTTTTTGTGACAATTAGGATAACAACAGTGTTTGTTAGTGCTTTTATTGGTGCTTAACAACGGCATAAACATAATAAGAAGACAAGCTCAACAGGGAGTAACACTGTAAAACTTGAAATATTTATTTGCGCACGTTATCCAGTATTAGAAATGTTTATGTTTTAAACCATCCCTGATTCATCAGCAGTTACCTGAACTAATTTTGCTAGGGCGTATCACTAGCGGACATGTGATGCAGGTTCGAATCCCGCTCGAACTTCTTATTATTTTTATACTACCGAAAATGTTTCATGTACGTAAAGCCAAATAAATCTTTAATTGCACCAACAAAATCTTCGTTTTGGGGCATTCAAATAAGACATAATAAAATGATTTAATTGCCCATATTAAAAAAATTAATTTGGTTTGCGCCAAACAAACTTTGTTTGATTCAACAAAACCCTTTGTCTCGGCGAAGGCTCTCAGTACACCGTTCGCTGATTCTTTGTTGTGTTCGCAGTGTAAACCATCCGTCATGTGCAACATGTCGTTGATCGTGGATACGCGGCGTGGACTGGTTAAGCATTTCGTGATTGTGACTCTCTTGNTGATCGTGGATACGCGGCGTGGACTGGTTAAGCATTTCGTGATTGTGACTCTCTTGCGATGGATACTCAGGCAATTGAAGCGTTCACAGGGCCACTTTGTGCCGAGGCAGAAAATTAGCAGTGAAAATTGCTGTGGAAATTTTTTTCTGCTTCTTTCTACAGTGTTCTTTGTATTCACTGGTCGCACCGCTGCATGAACGCCACAACGCAATAACCTTAAGTTGCCCGTCCTCCTGTGACTATTTCAGTTGGTTGACGCATGAAAAGTAAAGTGGCGAGACAGAGTACTCAAGAATACAGATTTGAAACTGCCCCATTTGCCACGAACTCCAGCCGCATTACTCCAGTAAAATGGCGTCGCTGGCCGGAAAAATGCTGGAACGTCATTCGCCAATTCGCGCGTGGTAACCTGCCCGCCNTCCAGTAAAATGGCGTCGCTGGCCGGAAAAATGCTGGAACGTCATTCGCCAATTCGCGCGTGGTAACCTGCCCGCCAGTCGCCAGCATAGCCAATAGGGATATTTTCGTAGAATGCAGTAGCCAATGATGCTCACGGCCCGTTTCCAGAGCCTCGCTCGCGCAGCCAATTAGAGAAAGGGTACGCCCAAGTAAATATAACCACCAAGCTATTTGATATCTGTATACTTGTCTGCTCTGTAGTAGCGACAAGGGCGACAATGGCACGCCCGTCAAATGCTCCATTGTCTGTATGCGAAAAGTGCGCAGTATTTCTTCGTGTTGCCTGTAAATGCGGGACTTCATTAGGTTGTCCCATCATTTTATTGTTTTAAAGTTCAACGTAAAGTTCTATACAAGTTTCGGATGTATTTACGTTTTTTTTTAATTATTTGAATCTTCTAAATTAATTTTTTGTTCAAAATTAACGTTTGCGATGTGCGAGATACCTTAAAAGTTTATTTTTTCTTTGAAGCTTATTGGCAGTCATGACTTAATGNATTAACGTTTGCGATGTGCGAGATACCTTAAAAGTTTATTTTTTCTTTGAAGCTTATTGGCAGTCATGACTTAATGATATTATGATAGCATGATTGAACTGTGTACTTTGCCAACCATGTGTGAGTTTTTGAAAATCTTTCATTTTTCAACTGTGAACACTAATATTGTTTTTTGCTCTGTTTTGTTCACTTGTGTATTTTAGTATTCGTCATAGTGTGGTCTTTTATTTTGGTTTGCTTTTGTTGTCTGTCCTGTTTTGTAACAATAAATCGTTTGTCCGTATTTTTGTAGTTTTAATTATAAACATATTTGTTTTATATTGACAAGGAAAGAGTTTTTCCTAATTATTTGTCTATTATGTTGTAAAATGTTCTTTCGTTTTTTGCCTTGCCGAGTTCTGCGTGTGTGCGATTTTTATTTAGTCTCATGGTCGGCAATGGACACAGTCCAATCATACGATCATAATAACTTGAAAGTTTATGCCAGGCAGCCTGCAATGTGGCAGACGCTACAGGGTCTTAAACCTACTTGCGCTTAATATGCTTGGGAGGTTGGATGTAGACGGCTCAGCATGATGCCAAGTCATCCATAAAAGTATATTATTTCACAGGATATTACACCCCTGGAGAGGTTTCACTGTGCCAGGTAGCTCGAAATAGTTACGACCTTGCAGAGGGGTTTATCAATCCAAAGGTTTTTATGGTTCAATGGTATAGCAATAACGCGCAGAGTTTGGGATGCCTGCTTACAGATACTTAAACATACTTAAAGGTTGTAAACATTATGTTTAATTTTAAACAAATCAGTACAAAACAAACATCGTACGGTATTTTTGACCAAACGAAACATTAGCATCGCACGTAAGCTGATAAAACATCTCAAACAAGTTTATATGACAGAAGAATTGAAATGTGGTAGGCGAGATACAGACAAGGGATAGATCATTGTCTAGAATTAGATTGCATGGCAGAAACCTCGGAGGATAATAAGAAAGTCCCTGAAGTTACGAACCAATATAATTTCATATTTTCATAGTAGTATATTCACATTTTTAAATAAAAAAACTTTCAAAAATTACTTGACGTATAACATGTTAGTATGTCTCGTAAATAAATAATTTATCACAAGGTTAATTTAATTCCGTTAACATTAACGTACCTTCCCTTTTGGTCAAACGAAAATTACACTTATATTTCACCTATAAATTAAATTATTTATTTCACGGGGGTTGGAAAAGAAAGGGTGGCAAGGGGCCATGTGCGCCCCCCCCCTTTTTTTATCTACTCCTCCAACGTCTCATTAGGGAAGACAAAGAATTCACTAGAAGGCGTCACAAGAAAGCCATGTTGATTAAAATTTATACTTTACGTACAGTTACCAGTAATAATATTTAATAGTAATGTTTATTCTCGTTAAAGTATTTTGTGTCAGAATGCGTGAATAGGTAGGTTACTTGTGTGTAAATGCATCNTTTCACCTATAAATTAAATTATTTATTTCACGGGGGTTGGAAAAGAAAGGGTGGCAAGGGGCCATGTGCGCCCCCCCTTTTTTATCTACTCCTCCAACGTCTCATTAGGGAAGACAAAGAATTCATTAGAAGGCGTCACAACAAAGCCATGTTGATTAAAATTTATACTTTACGTACAGTTACCAGTAATAATATTTAATAGTAATGTTTATTCTCGTTAAAGTATTTTGTGTCAGAATGCGTGAATAGGTAGGTTACTTGTGTGTAAATGCATCCATAATTAATTTGAAAACTGAATTTTGGGGATGGTCGCATTTTGCAGCACAAGGGGTGCCAAATTTTCTACAAAACCTTGCCCTCCCTTCCCCCTTTTTTTTCCTTAACATAAAACTGTTCCAACGACTCTGATTTAGTTCATTGCCTGTAAGAGTAACTGAAAGCAGAGAGAAAACAAGTTCAGCATGTTGTTAATGGCTAGTAGTAAATATATATTGTGTTAAATATGATTAAATTGAGTCTTGGTGCGTTATTTGTAAAGCAGATATTTCTTTCCGACATGTAAGTTTTCGGGTAAAATTGTTGGAGATGCATTAAATTGTTATGAACAAAAAACATTTTATCGTCTGTCTTTGGCGTTGACTTCTTTCACAGAATGATCAGTCTGAAAGTAAACCTTACGTACGGGTTCAGAAAAGTTGGAAGTAACCACGAATAGACTACAGATCGAAAAATTGCAAGAAAAAATGCTTATGTGTCCGTTCCTTTCATAGCATTCTGTGTATTCAATGGAGTCCCGTTCAAAGATTGAGAAGACGCAGCTTTAACTTGGCTCCGGCCACGGGAGTGGGAATAGGTCATCAGGAGATTCCATGATATGACGTAGTTGAAACAGCATTTTCAACCACCGTCTTATTGGTCATATAGTGATTCCCAAAACAATGAAAATGTCGCTGCTTGTTTATGCATCAAATTACTGTTAACTGCGGCAGTTGTTTTAAATAAATAAAGTTGCTGAAGCTTAGCTTTCAAACCAAACATTAACAAGTTTTGTTACTATAACAGTATTGTATTTATGAATGGTAACTTTTTAAAATGTTTTTGCTCGCAGCATAGAGACGTTTATAGAGTGGAAAAGGCCACGTATTCAAATGGAACTATTTCACTTGCAAGACTTGTAATAGAACTAAGATCTGATAGAGTTATCGACTTACGTTACAAACTAACCGTTTCGATCTATCATCTTCGATTATTGCAATGCTTTGTTACGTATATAATCGACAGCTATTTCTTAAATTTTCTTCGCTCTTTATTATTTTTCAGTAGACAATGTTGAATAACTACTGGACGTTATCATTCAAATAATCGTACAAGATATCAATACCAATATTTATTTATGACAGCGCATGTTTTATAATTATATTAAATATCTGGATTCTTGATAGTGAATAGTTCTACATAAATAAATTCCAAAGGTTTTCGTCATGTGACGTGTAAAACGTAAAATTTCATCCTTTTCAAGACACTTGGGAACGGAACACAGTTTCTTCTTCACTTTTTGTAATATTGTAAAAAAATAATTATGTCACTTTAAAGCACTCTAAAAACGATTATCTGTAAGCGCCATTAGAACCATGTGCATCACTGTTCTGCTCTTTTTCTGATTGGCTTGAGAATAACTCATGACAGTCGTTACTAGAGCCATCTATCTTTTGGGGACACAACTTCTTGAAATCACAAAGGAATCATTCCGCCCATTGGCGTCTCCTCCCCGTGGTTTTGGTGTCACAACATGGGCGGACAGGCGCACAACTTTGCACAATGTACACATTTACTAGCAAACAAGACCAATTAAAATTGTATCAGTTTTATCCAACACTATAGGAAAGTCACTTCTATTGACGGCTGCTTTCTCACGCACCACCGTCTTATTTGTTCAAACCACAATTTGACGTTCTCACTGCACTGAATAGTGTTTATTACCTACTTGCTGGCTCTCAGCCAATGGAGTGCAGAGTTCTTTGTGTCCCAGTCAAATATCCTTTCATACGTAACAGGTATTACAATCTCCACTGTTCATTTTTATTTTTGTAAAAATATTAATAAATGTATTTACGATAATCATTTTTGATCAGATATTAAGGTCCTAGCAATTATTAAAAAACACCGAAACTATAAAAATGAGAATTATGTTTTCAGTGGCATGGCAATGTTCCTTTATTGTGTAACCCAAGATGCACTCGGACATAGTGTTATAAGTTGAGTTGACAGACTTGGGGGCTCTTAACATCGACCTCTTGAGGGCCGACGAGGGCGAAATGAGGCGAGAATGGAGCAGCGCGCTGGAATGCAAGGGCGGGGGAAACTAGAGATTGGCGAGAAAACCCGCCGACCAGCGGCATCGTCCGGCACGATTCCCAGTTGTGAAAATCCGAAGTGACCTGGCCGCGGATTGAGCCCGGTTCGTCTTGGTGGGAGACGAGCAGTCTAATCGCTCAGCCACCGCGGCCCCCATTGTGTTATAAGTGTTAATAATTTTCCTATGCCCGACCACAGACAATGTTACCCATTGATTCCGACTAATCAGTTATGGAGGCATGACAGGTGCGCGCCGGTGAGTCACGCTGACCTCTAACAGCCGTTTGACTCACGGCCGCCTACAAGGGAAACGAGTATTAAAAAATTTATGGAGTGATGGAGGTGGGTGGGAATTAAAAAGCGAGCGTAACTTTTCTTAACCGCCAGGTATCTGGCTCCAATCAAGCCACTTTTATTTATTTTTCCAGCGTCAAGGGAGGTTTTTTTTGTAACTACTTGCAGCGGTTTTAAGTCACAGAAAATACGAAAAGCGGCGTCACTTCAAGTTCGCCAGCTCTGGATCTGTCATACATGGCAGTGACCTTGAACAGACGTCTGCGGCACCGGCCACGGCAATGAGAACACCAAGACTCGATATGTGTACTCGAACGCCATTTTGTCGCCTTCCGTGAACGAAAACTTCTGATTTATTCTGGATACCAATTTCGTACTAATAATTATAAGATACTGCACTTCTAGAATTGTGAATAAATGCCACCTTTCGTTTTCTAAGTCTTTGTGGAAGTATTACCTGTAATATTCACAAAAAAATACAGCTACACAAGCCATCATTTGTTACCTTAAAACTTGTAAGTAGAACCTACATGGTTCTCAAGAAACGATATTTATATTTCAATATTTCTTTAATAATCGAGCGCTAATTTTCTACTAATTTTTCTTTTCGTAGCTTTATTGAGGAATTTCCTTGGTTATAAAAAGTACTTATAACTAATTTTAGTGAAATTCTTAAGAACTTAGATAGAATATATAGGCTGACGTCTCATTGATAGCAATATTATTAGAGGTGAAACCAGAAACATGTGAAACAGTACCAACACCATTAAAATACACGAGCGACCTACCCGGGGTTCGAATTCAGAAAAAAACACGTATAATTAAGCTAGCGTGCAATCAACTGCATCACTGAGGTATGATTAGATGCATCAACTTCGGATGTAATCAGTCTAATGTTTTTAATGATAGGGTTCACTAAGCTGAAATATTCACACGGCCGTCGTTTTGAAAATAAGTGTCTGAGCGACTAAAGACACATAAGTTTACATGGCCTACCATATCCCCACTTGTATGAAACATTTAGTGGAAATCGATTTCATTGGTCTCCGAGATACGACATAAAACCAACATCGTTCATTTGACGATATTCATAAATTCTATAATTGTTATAGATACAATATGCAAAGTCAAATATACATCTGCTACATAGCTTTTAAAAAAAAAGCACACTAAGCTAAAATGTTTGTATAGGCGCCATTGGGAAAATAAGAGACTTCCTCACTTAAAATACATAAATTAATATGGCCTACCGCAGTACAAATTCTTCGTCAAATATGAAAGAAATCGGTTGATTGTTTCCCGATATACGACATAAAATTGTATTATTTCATGTGGGACTATCTTATAAAGTAGTGGAGAAATTAGGCTTTGCATAGATAATTTTGACGGACATAATTGATACCGTCAGCATACAAAGTCAAGTTGAAATGTTTTTTGTAGTGTCGTAGATAAAACATTGCATGGAAATAATTCGACATGTCAGATTGTGAATATAGGAATGTTGAGCGACGTTAAAATACAAGGTTGGGGAGTTTCCTACGCATTTGACTGTTTCGTGAGCGAATGTAGGAAATGGTGGGAAAATAGTTTACCATTCGCACTTTCTCACGATTTGTTTACATTGATGTGGTAATTTTACGAATAATTTTTTAGAGTGTACATAAATCATATCAGTTAAAATCAACTACCGCAGTACTACTTATTTGCCATATATGGGAGGAATCGGTCAATAGTTTTCCGATATATCACATAAAACATTTATTTATTTGTGTGGCACTGTCTTACAAAATGGAGGACAAAAGAGGCTCCGTGTAGACACATTTTTTGTTTGTTATATATATACTCCAAGGATACACAGTTAAGTGGATATTGGTTACATTGTTTCAATGATATAAGCATACAATGCTAAAATAAATATATGGCCACCATTTCTAAAATAAGTGTCTGACATACTTTAAACCTATTTGTTTATGTAAACTGCCGCAGTTTTACTTGTTTGCCAAATTTAGTAGCAATCTGTAAACTGTTTCTCTAAATAACACACAATTATGTTATTTATTCATTATGCGCTTTATTACAAAATGGAGTACAAAAATATTGTTTTTTTATTATATGATGATTGTAATAGATACTACCAGCATACTAAATGTGTTGGAAATTGGTTAAACGATATAGTAATTATACCAAATAAACCTTAAATATTTGTACGGCCACTATTTTGAAATAATTGTCTAATTAAGTTAAATTACTTACATTTCCCTGGTCTATTATATTATTATATTATTATATGCGTACCAAATTAGGTGAAAATTGACTGATTTGCGTTCGATCTTTATTTTTCATGTGGCGCTGTCTTACAAAATGGCCGACCAACAACAATACTCACCTCAGAGTTAAATGCATACAACTTGCACTGCCAGCATACAAAATTTGGTTTATATAGGTTGAATGATTTTCGAGATATGAAAAATCACCATAAATATTTTAATGGCCGCCATTTTGAAAGTAAGTGGCCAGCGTCGTTGAAAACTACAAAAGTTTGGCGTCCTTATGTAGTACTATATGTGTACCAGTTTGGTAAAATTCGGTTCACGCGTTCAAAATTTGAAAGGGGGAGACACACACACATACATACACACACACACAAAACGCTGCATCTCTAAATAGGCCTATACGCGTCAGATACATACAAAACTACTCAAGGGCTCCGCATTGAACCTTCCTATAGACTTCTCACCAATAATATAATAGGGTCACCGTTGAAAGTCACGTATGTTCACGCAGTCGACGAGAGCACTGCACGCCTCTTCAGAGCCTTGCTTCTTAGCGGCGATGGCGCACTTGATGCGCGTGGCAGTGTCGTCCTTATTGCTACCGCCCTTCTCGGCCTCGAAAGCGGAAAAAAGCGTTAGGTAGGCGGAGCCGTAAGTATTATGTGCCACCGTACTGCCAGTCCACAGACATACGTTTGGAACGGAAATAATAACAAACACTTTATGGGCTTATGTTGCTAAAAATGTTACGTTTGTGTGCATGTGGACTGGCAAGTTTCTGACGTGTGTTACATGTTAACAATCCGTTTGGTAGCTTTTTTTGTTGTTGCAGTGTTTTACCATATCCAACCTTCTAAACAATTGTGTTGTGTTAAATTAATTCCACGCTGTTGAAACTGTGTTAAAGGTTTGTGAGTATAGGTGGTGTTAAATGTGAAGAAGTAACCAATACTATGTAGAGGCTGGGAGCTATGAAACCAAGATTTTTTCGTATCAGGTTTCTGTAAACTGCAGTAAAGAATTGGCTGTAATTAATAATGTTACACCTGTATGTCTTTGATTTCGTGGACACGCTTGAATAAAGATATGATGTCATACGTCAACTTTACATTTTATAAATCATTCATTGTAAACATTATGTGAAGAAATACTCTTTTACACTCAAGGAAAATTTCCGAAAGCAGTGCGGTGAATTTACGTCACAAAAAATGGAATATTGCCGGACAAAAGTAAAGATAATATCCACAACAATTATGGTAGTGTTCTCTACAAATTAACAGAAAACAAATTATGGTAATCATCCATGTATTTTACTAACATACGTCATTCAGTAAGCCATAAGATAGTACATGATAATATTACAAATTTTTTTTTTTAGTTTCCTAAAGATTGAGCGCAAACCACAATTTTTCAGTTTTGTATTTTAGTGTTCTAATAATTACACCACGCTGCTATTGTGAACACACTTTGTTACGGCTGTAAGTTGGAGGTCAAAAAATTCTTAATTAAACCAAAATATATACATTGACTAGAGACCTGAAAAATTCGCGAGTTCAATGACCTATAGGCTAAACGGCACAGTCGCATGGACAAATATGCAAATATCACATCCACATTGGTTGTCTGCTGTGACAGTGGAAGGCAACAATTGGACCAGCGTTCTCCAGGAGGCGTCAAACACCGCGTGGACCAATGGTTGAAATTACATAAACGCACGTGTCTTGCATTCTAGCTTGTCCCGAAATGAATCAGCGAATTTTTCAGGTCTCTTACATTGACATGCCAAAAGTCATGGGACAGTAATATGTAAGGCAACTCTCTGTGGCGCCACCGTAACTTTACGTCTCGGAAGCGACAATACCTGTATTATTCGTGCAGTGTGTGCGGGTCATGGCATCTCATTGCAGCCCTTCATGGACTTCACGTACCTTCACAACGACGGGGTGTTCTAGCAGGAGGACGCATTGTCTCATCAGCCCAAGTTGCCCAAAACTGGTTCGAGAAACATTCCTGAGAGTTTGAACGACTGCTGCGGCCACCTCGTTCGCCCGATATGGACCGTATTAAAATTTATGGGACGTGTTAGGTGGGTCGAATCGCGCCCAACGTCCTGCATCTACGAATCGCAGGTATCTGTTGGGTGGCTAGCTATCCAGAGGGCGGGGGTCAACTTTTCTCCACAGGTGTTTCGTCCGCTTGTGGGAAAGATGCCACGACGAGTTACTCAATTTCTCCGGGCTAGAGAAGAGCCTACCTTCCCAAGTATTCCCAAGACACTTGGCATGTCAGTGTACATATAATTATAAAAAAATTTAATTAAATTCTCTCGAAGACTGTATGTAACTGTATAGCTAAAGTGTCTTGCATTTTAAATGAATATAAACCATTTATGCTAATTCTAATATGATATAAATAACGTTAAACATTTGATCCATACAATTTTATAAACACTATTGCAACAATTTGTTTTTGTAGATTTATTAACGCTTCTCGATTGACTTAAATAATTTTAACTTCCTAAAAAAATAGGCATCAATTTTCGCAACATGTGAAACCGCACACAGTGCAGTATNGGGGGGGGGGGGGAAATGTTTCTTCTGAGTACCTACATTAAATTTTTCATATGTGCCGTTACTCAGGCGAAATTTTACGCTTTAAAATTTTTTCAGTTCTGTAGTGAATTTATCTTCTTCGAACCAATCGTACAGATTTTTATCTTTGATGATTGCCTTCCTTCCAACGACTTTGTTGAGTCAACGTACAGAGGGTGCGCAGAATTGTTCTGGCATTACGGAAGTAGTTTTCCCTAAATGTTTCTTTGCTCTATACGCGTTTTATGCTACTGAGTACGGTAAATGTGCTTATCTAATAAAGGTATGTTATTCCACAATATTTATACAGTAGGGAAGAGCAGGACAAGTGGTAACTGCGGCTGAAGTGGCCATCAGCTGTTATTCCGCTAGCGAGTGCTGCAGTCTGGTGGCGAATATTTCAAACAGTTAAGAGGAAAGACATTAGTGTTCTGAGAGCATTTGAGCTGGTTGTCTTACATGTTATTAGTTTTATTAAATTTTTTGTGGGTTTGTTTGAGCGTGATGAATGTTGTTAATTTTATCTCAATACGTAATAGGTTTATAATTATGTACTATAATCCCACTAAAATAGTATGTATTAAGCTTTAAAACCACGTGTCAATAAATCTAGTGTACTTCTTAGCTAGCTTATGTGTAGTGGCGTCCAAGAGGGCAAAGTGGTCAGTCACCTAGTTTGAACTAACGGGTTCAAACATTCGTCACTTGAGAGCGCAATTGTCGCACAGTTAGCGAAAATAGAAGTAATACCATTCGACATGAAAAGTAAAGCTAGGAACAGCGCCGTAACTTCTAGCATACAGCCGGAGTAATAGGCTAAATGTATTTTACAAACGCTCGGCAATACGCCAAGCGTGTTTGTACTCGTTTCCGTCACTTAATTCGGTCCTCAACTTATGGATGTATAGTAGTTATATATTAAAGAGAAAATTCTATTAAATACGTAGAACGTAGGTGACCAGTCAATGGCCACTTCACCCGACATAGCAGGACAAAGTGACCATCTGGTAAACGAATTTTAAAATTGAATAAGCAAATAGTTTTTCGCAATATTAAAAAAAAGGGTATGCTTAGTTGTTTGTACAATAATTATGTTGTGTTGAAGGCTATTTTCTATTTTTTTTTAGTTGCAGTATGTGATTTTAATATTATTTTACCTACGAGTGGCCACTTTACACTGCTATTCTCTACATGCTTGTGTACAATTCTTTTACTTATATGACAAGCTACATTTCGAATGACCATCCGGGAGATTAGAAAAAAATTTCTGTTCACGGGTTCAAGGAAAATATAAATCCAGCTGAAGTAGAACTTTACACACAAAAAAAAATTTTTTTTCTCAAAAGATAATGTAATTTGTTATTGTTAAATTAGTTCAAATTTATTATATTTGTGTAATAAGATTTTTGTAACGTTAACTTTAGTCGATGTACGAACGCGTACCAACTGTAAGTGAGCCTGTAGCTGAATTTGGCCCTGAAATAAAAAATTAATGAATGAGTAAATACATACGAAAATGTGAAATTGAAGACACGTAGTGAATAGATGTATTAAATTGTGAAAGTTTATTTTGGCTTTGGCGAGAAACTTACTTCGCAAAGGCTGTATTCATACTTCAGTACGCGGGAGAAAGTGCATCATGAAAGGTGGGTCATAAAATCAGGCCTCGCGTGGTGAAACTTGCGGAGAAAGCTGCGACATAAAAACATTTGCTCTTGAAGTACTGAAGAGACTTTCATGACACTCAGAATTTAAGACACTATTTACCTCTGCTGATAACTGGCAAGTGAATATTTATATCTCCACAACGCGTTTTGATTTAGGACCAAAGCCAGCGTAGGAAGACACCCTGCAAGTTTTACTTGTCATATTGCTCTGACATAAATAGCACGCGAAAGGCATAGTGTCATTTCCAAATGAAACGTGCGTATTTTTTTTCACAGATGTTAACTCTCGGAGTATAATTTTTGGAAAGCAGTTTATAATCTTCAGCCATTTTAACTTCCAGTTATGCAGATACTTGGCATAAAGAATTAACTACGAATAATCTCTCATGAAACATTAATATTTGAAATATTAAACAGTTTTGTTTCCTACATGTACTAATTGTGAATGTGGTACTGAAGAAAGAGTCCTGCGAAACAAAAGAAATTAGAGTTGCTTAAACTGTTTCCATGGCATCAATTTACATATTGTTCAGAATATAAGAAGTGAGGAAATGGATTTCAATCGGTAAAACTTTAAAACTTCTTGTCACTTATTTACAAAATAATAAATGTTATATAATATTTATATTCGTTACATATTCAAATATCCATAAGTAAATTAAAGTATTATGACACATTGCCTACTGATTCAATAAATATTAATTTTTTAGTTTATAAACATAAGAGGATTTTAAAATTTGTAGCCCGTTGAGGTCATCTCTTGCCACGTAATATTAAAAGTAAAAACAAAAAAATATACACATCTTTGTCTATTGGTTTTATTAAAAACTGTTTTCTTTTCACTCACACGATAAATTAAGCAATAAGTTATATCTAGAAATTTAAGAAAGACACTGTGATGTTACATTTTTTGTTCTGTGATGCTCTGTGAATGCAATAAAAAATAAACACCCAGGATCAAGCACGGAACAGAATTTTCTTTACGAGTTCCTTGCACTGTTTAAAATTTTTGAACTTTACGAGAAACAGAGCGCTCATTTCCCCAGCGTTTAGTGAAAGATGACAATGTAGGAAGAGGTCAAAATCTCAACAATGACCGCCGAATTGCTTAGCTTTACTTTATATTTATAAACTGTTTAAAAACTTCTCTATAAACGAATTTTTATGTCATATTTCTGCGCGGCTTCTAACTGAAGTTTCCAATCGAAAATCCAGAACAAAACTACAAGTATTTAAATTATGTCATGTTGTCAAAAAATATTTGAAATTTTTCCAACTCTGCTAGAAGTTACATTTTAGTAATTTTTCAAATATCCGCTAGGAAATGAAAAAAAAATTGCAACTTTTCTTTATTAATATTATTAAATATTATTGCTTGAAAGGTTTACTCTGGGAATGTAAATTAATAATATATGAACTCAGAAATGTTTCTTAAATATTTATATGATTTACATGAGTATTAATACATATATTTCTGCACTGAATATATAACACATGGCCAGTCAGCGTATTGTGAATAGTGGCCTACGAATTTTTGAGGATATTGAAACACACAAGAGAGTGAGATTATTTCGATTAATCAACCACTTTAAAGAACCTAACTTTTATTTAATTTTTCTTTCTGATATTCCCTGGGGCAAAAGATTTATATTGGAAGAGTTATTATTTGACTAATTAATATATAACTCGTTTTTATTTATGATTTCTTTTTCTTGGCTTATAAATTAAATTAAGCCTTACGCTTCGTTTTCTTACCACCCTACATTTTAATGTTCCAACTTATCGGGTAAGTTGCTTTTATATACCCGTCACTTATACCGGCTTGTGATAGCACTAAATAGATACATATATTAATTGCAAACTAAACTTAATTCTGTACACGCCATATACTGTATAGATCTGCACCACGCATAAAACTTTAAATATTTAAGTTTCATTTCTAAAAATTATACACGCTTCAATTTTTTTTCCCCCACAACGGCGATTTCTTGATTACTATGCGTCTCACGACCCTTGTAAGAGAAAGTATAGTATGAAAATATATAGTGTTTGTACAGAATAGCAGAATATCTTTGTGTAATGCGCCTACTTTAAAGTCGAACATACTTTATGTGCAACCAATTACAGATGGCGCAGAACTTTTTCTGGTGTGTGTATAAAACATTTCTGTCATTACACTTTTTATACATTAGATGGATCTATAAATATTAACCCACTACGGTACTGCAATATGTGTTTTTTAAAATACTCAAGTATGAATCTAGATGATGATGATGATGATGACGATGATAATAATATGTCGAATTAATGAATTCTGAGCGTTGCGCCGTGTCCATGGCGGCAACATTCACCGAAGAGAAGGAAATCTAGTTTTACGCGGGGCCTTAAAACGACTGTCATTTCTAAAAGCCTACAGTGAAGTTAGTCCTTAAAATGGATTAGCGATTAGAATAAAATCACGGTGAAGAATAGAGCAGCAACAAAAGAAACATCAATGGAGTTGTGCAGAATTTGCCTTCTTACGTGGTAGTAGTCTGAACTCCGTACTCGCATCTCACTTCTGCCATTAGCAGACGGTCAGTGAGGCACGACGTGAAGGACTGTTGGGGGCCACGTTGGTGCGGTGGCCAGACTACCCGTCTCCCATTAATGCGAGCCGGATTCGATTTTCGACGGGGTTTCTCCCGGATTTTTGCACGTGGGATTCGTGCCGGATGAGACCCCTGGTCAACGGGTTTTCTCCAGGATCTCCCGTTCCCCAAGCCCTTGCATTCTCGCGCTGCTCGATATCCACCTCACTTCACCCTCGGCTCTGACGACGTCGCTGTGATAACCCGCTCAAACTTCTTAACTCCCTCTTCACCTCTATGTTTACGCACACTAAGGTAAGTGAAGAGATTTAGGTGGCTCTTAACGAGGTCTTGAAGCCGACGAGGGTGATTGAGGTGAGTATGGAGAAGCGCCGGAATGAAAGGGCTGGTAAAACGGGAAGATCTTCAAGAAAACCCGCTGACAGCGGCATCGTTCAGCACGATTCTCTCATGCTGAGAATTGAACCCGGTTTGCCTTTGTGGGAGGCGAGCAGTCTAACCGCTCAGCCACAGCTGGCTCTACGCTAACAGAAGAAATGTTACCTGTACAGTGATGAGATTTAATTACTTAATAACTAACACCCAGTTAAAAACCTATAATTATTTCTAATATATTTAGAAAGGTAAATAGTATACCACGATATAAGCACATCGTAACTAAGACTACTAAAATTAAGTCATGAAAATTTGTTTTTTTTTTCCATGAAGTCAATTATATTGAAGTGCTGATCTAAACATAATCTTTTTGTTGGAGAACGTTTTAAATGTTGTAATAAATCACGCGATTAAGGTTTACATTAAAAGGGCGGTAACATTACTAACGAGATATAACCGATATTTGCGAAATGATTTCATGACTAGTTGTATTTCATAACACTTACGCTCAGACACACTTTCATGATTCGATGACTTCCGTGTTACGCGCTTTGTGTGCTTCCCCGCGAATCACAGACATACAGTCTCGGAATTACCTAATTCTGATTGGCCAGTCAAGTAATACATGTCTTTTCACAGTGATACGCCACCAATAAGCAAAGGAAAACTGATGGTACGCCTGTAGGGTATTAAAACCTAGAATGTGTGAAAATCTTTCCCCGAAATTCTCGTGTCCGTACTAAAGCGCAATAGTTGCATAAAGAGAGAAAAACCTGAGCATTACAAAAACCTTTTCAAACTAAAACGTAGCCTACAAAATCCATAGCTAAGAGACCTGGAAAATTCGCGAGTTCAACGACCTGCAGACTGAACTCTACAGTATTATATACAAATATGCCGATATCAACTGCACATTTAATGTCTGCTGTCACAGTGGAAGGCGACGATTGGGCCAGCGTTCTCCAGGAGGTGTCAAACATCGCGTGGTCCAATGGCTGAAGTTATATAAACACACGTGTTTTGAATTCTAGCTTGTCCCAAAATGAATCAGCGAATTTTTCAGGCCTGTATCAATAGCGCATCATTTTGTTCGAAAGCGTTTTATTTGTTGTGAAAAAATTTATCTTTTGAAAAGATTTGTATTAATTGATACGATCCAGTTTCTCAATTGCACCAACCGGTTACAAATAACAAGGATGTAGGAATAAACTTGCAGAACAAGCTCTGGGTAAAAAAAATGCACACTTTGTTGTAAATATCATTTATTTTAATGATTGGGTAGCTCAGTTTATTTTCAAATAGAGGCTGTGGAATTAATTTGCTTCAGTAAATGTTTTAGTGTTTTAATGATACAGGAATGATATTTTGCGTTATAATATAGCATCACGCTTTACATTCTGAGCTTCTAGTTGTAGAGCTAAGGTCATGTTGATCATTGGCTATTGCGGCAGCCCGAATACATTTTCCTGATTGGCTCGGCCACACGAAGTTATTGTAAACCACCCGATTGCAGAATTTTTACAATTTATTCAGAACCTGTAGAGAGTGTGAAACAATTGGAGAGTGAATAACACATACTAAACTGATATGCAGTTTGCTTACGCCTAACATGCTGCGGGATTTTGAAGCGAAATATAAGGGTTCTAATCTACAGAGGTACTGGGCTTAAAGACAACTCTCATCTTCTACGAACTTAAACCAACATTAAGTAACGTTTATACTATAAAACGCTAAGAAAATTAACGTATTACAGGAATCAAATGCAGTTATTGTCAATGACAGCGCATGTTTCAGTTATGTCATTAGGTCTCCATTGATGCGACATTCATTGTCCAAGATTTATGACTTTTCACGAAATGTTAACAGGGCGTGTGCATAATTTAATTTACGGAAACGCTTTCCGTAATGACGAAAAATGGATTTCAGCTCCGTAAATACAAAATATGGAACATCGATATATTTGCCATTACTTGGAATTTAAGAAACAAACAATGCCGAGTCCACACGAACATTTATTCGCCCCTATAAACCGAAAATTATCGTTTCTGCGTTAAGATATCCACGTCCCTTTTAGGTATTTCTATAAACATCAAGGAGTAGCAGGCAGCACCTGTAACAGTTGGCAACACTTAATACCCAACCTCCAACATTACTAGAAAATGAAAAAGTTTCGTGCACCACATTTGTACAAATAACACATTTATATTGACTACAGTTACAAGTTATGCAAGTCAGCAGCTCTATTATATTTGAATCATGAACAAATCTCGCTCCAGAATAAAATATTCTGATTTTTCTAGTCCTCCTTTTTGTACACAGCATTAGACCCTCATTAAATTACAAATTTATCGTAACCTCTTTTTATAACCCAAAAGTGAGAATAAACTACGCAGAAAAACTATGGATAGGTTCCATCAATACTGTAAAATTTGCGAAAAGTCAGTTATTGAAAAATTTACACGCTTGTCATTTTAAGGAGTTTTAATGATAATTTTTTAATCGGTCTTATCCGCGATTTCACGAAATTATTTTCTTACTCTGCTCCTTGCAGGAGTCAGAGCCAGGTAAGCATTTAGTACTCCAGTAGTATAATTCCGCGTTGCCAAGTCGATCATGAGAATGCATTCTGACTCTGATCGCGAGCTATAACCAAATGATCTTCACTATATTTTGTATAGATTCGTGACCTATATCACGGTGCCATGTTTTAATGCGAAATGGTCATTATTTAGCTATTGCTAGTAGAGGGATTATGGGGAATTTGGCACATCGGGACCTGTAACAGGGGCGACAGAGCTGTTTGAGCTCTGTCATTCCAGTCGGCAAGTGGCCATCTTGGATATAAGTGACGTTGACTCTGACATTGGCATAGGTGACCTTTGACCTCAAAAATCCAGAAAATCCAAAAATTAAAAGACATTCCTAAAAAATTATACATAATTAAAATTAAACAAATATTAAAGATTATTTAAAATTAATTAAAAATTTAATTTTTAAAATGTATTTAAAAAAAAAACAAATTTCCGGAGGTTCCCCACACCCCCTTCACCCTAACCACTCCACCATCTTGGTAGGCGTAGTCCACCATCTTGCTAGGTGTCGCAGCCTCCGTCCGAAATAGTGGTAAGTGCAGCCATCCGCCATCTTGGTCGATGCAGTCAGCCATCTTGGTAGGAGTCTCAGCCACCGTCCGAAATCTAGTTTTTTTTGTTGGTCATTAGTTTATGCATTACTGGAGTTTGTCTCTCACCTTCGTTAGAACCGCCATCTTGGTATGTTTGTTTGTCATTTGTTTTACAATGTGTGCTCCATCGGAACGAACTTTTTAGACCTTCACAAGCATTGTCGCTGCCTGCCGTTTCGACAGCTCATCAGCAGTTGGAGACACGGCACGCGTGAAGCGGAAGAGAAAAGTGGGCGAAGTGTAGGTGATGCATGTAAGAGAAATGTGATCACCTCCGACAGTATTGACGTTTTTTAACACATACGAAAAATTACACAGGACAAATATTCACTACTCTCTAATATTATGTATATGCTACATAAAAACTCACAAGTGTTAATGACAGTAATAATTGTAGTTAATCGGGCCGAAAACTAATGGCGTTCTCCAGAAACGGAAAAACTCTACTAGGAATATTTTAAGCTTAATTCTCGGCAAATAAATTTAAAAAGTAAAACACAGGATCAGGACATACTGGTGACACAGGGGGAGGCGCGATGAGCATTCTGTGACGCATGCTGACATCTAGCGGCAAAAAACGCAATTACGTCGACATGCGCGGAACTGTTATTTGCGGCCAATAGAGTGTGGTGCGCAACAAAATTTCTTCCAAAATGGAAAATACATACCATTTAAAAAAAATTCTTTGCCGTATTAGTGCTATCATAATAGGAAAACAAACTGTGGCATATAATATATTTATTACAAAAGAAAATAGGTTTTGATTCAAAACAGCAGCGTTAACACATTGGTGACAGCTCGCACTTATATTTCTGACGTTTTCCCACTGAAATAAGCTTGCTTATAAACACTCAATGCAAAACACAGTTGTATTTTTACTCTTTGCTCTTGTATGCACCATCGGAGCGTGTGATTAAAAGTTACGAATCAAAGTTATTACTTAAAATTTGGCCTGGAGAAAGTACATGGGCCTATCACAATTGCAGTCAAGCACGAACTTTCACACATAAATAAATGTAATTTCTCCATTTACCGCCAGGGTTGCGGGGGAAATTTTTTTAAGACAAACGCTCCGATAAGAAATATTATCTTGTCCCTAAACTGAGTAGCATAAACCTTAACTTAATTAATATAGCTTGCATGAGGCGGAGGAATAGCGTAGAAGTATAACATTAGCAGGGCTTCAGAGAAATTGGAAGTAACCTTGAACGGAGTATAGTAATCATTACAAAACCACAAAATATAATTGGAATAACCATAAATAAAATGAATTTATTACAATAGCATATGCTTAGGGGCCGTGATATTTCGCGAAAATATTTCGAGACAAGATAGAGTCCAAAGCACTGTAGGGTCGTTCAGCTTCTTTAATTGGCTAAAAATTGTTCTGGCCCGTATTAACCGTTTGCGCACGAATCACGAAGGTTCAGTGTCGGAGTTACTCGGTCCTGAGTGGCTTGGTCAAAGACGGACACGGTACCAGCAGCCAATGGAGGTATAACAACAGCTGAGGTGTGTATATAGTATTGAAATCTACTGTGTGCTCCGATTTTTTATGCGAAAAGTCACCGGCTCTACACATGCTTAAATGTCCAGTAACTTTTGACTGCCACAGTGAGAAGCATATTAATTTTTTTGGACTCTGTGTTGTGTATGATTCAGTCACTCTGTAGTAATTGGTTCAGTACTGGTTAATAGCACAGAAATTTAATGACAACAGAGAAACAATCATACGTGCGTGAGTCTGTAATCCAGCTAAACGTCAATTCATTTTCAAAATACTTCCAATAACTTACACACTGTGCCGTATAAGAGTACGAACACAGCTGACTAGTTTTAGTTTATCNTTTTCAAAATACTTCCAATAACTTACACACTGTGCCGTATAAGAGTACGAACACAGCTGACTAGTTTTAGTTTATCGTACATTGCAGTTGTAACCGTTATGATATATGAAGGTTTAATCCTCCCCGGGTCTAACAACAATAACATCAAGTGGTCCTATTAAATCCTTGATATTTTGTCTAGCGCTGACCCCTGGTTCTCCTGCAAACCAACTATAATGTATATAAAAGCATAATCCAATCACAGAACTACAAGCTGGCCCCCAGTGTTTTCAAGGACATCCTGGCACTAAGTATTTTCGCGAGAAACAACTGTATACAACAGCCAGAAATCGTGGAAATTTAATTCACCGTCAATCATTACGAATCACCAATTAAGCAAAGCCAAGATGCTGAAATAATTCACAGGTGTTCATATTCTTTAGTCTCGCGGTTTTTGTCGGATTACATCTTTGATTTCGATTTAGAATACGGAACGCAATTATCATTCGTTAAACAGCTATTTTACTCTGTAATTTTTTACTTTTCTCTCGTTACATTTTCTTCGTTTTTATTACCCTGGAAATTTTAACCTTAGCGTACAATCGGCAGATGTAAACGGATATGAAAAACGTACTGAAATTTTTACCATTATAGTTATTTTAAAAAACAAAAACTTTTTTAGCTGTGCAGCTTTTTAATTTTCTTTATTATTTGTTTTGATGCTGAGCGTGTCTCTGGAGGAAAATGTCGTCTTAAAAGACAACGAGACAGTTTTACTATTTGTCTTCTTATGGAAAACGAACCTAAGACCTTTGTCTTGAAATCATGTGTTTAACCTGTTTAACCCACTAGACCAGCCTTGCAGGAGTGTGTTGCATCGTTGGGAACGTCGCGTTGATATAAAGTAAGCTACGAGAAAAATAGAATCGACGGGTAATGTACGTTCCTTCGCTCACAGCATCGCTGCAACGCGTAGATTCGTTGTAGATAAGCGGGAACCCTTAAGTTATATGCAGCGCTTGCACGCGCGTGTGTCGGGTCCTGCTGCATAATCATCAGGCGCCGTCGCTGCTGCACCTAGCATAAATCCGATTAATGCAGATTGGTTTCAACCCGTTCGGCCTCGAATTCATTTACGCTCTGAAGTGCTGCAGCTGTGTTATATTTTAGCTAGCGCTGTACTTGTGTCGAGAATATTTTTCGCAACCAGTGAACAAATTTCTGTGAGCTTGGTGTTAAATACAGTCGATTGACGGTTACTTTCAACTTTTTCTGAAGTTCTGCTAAAGTTATACTTTCAGGCTATTCCTCCACCTTATGCAAAAGCCTAGAAAATAACACCAAAGGGACAACGCCCAGAATTCGTACACACTCAGTTTAATACTATTTTGCATAAGAACCATTTCTTATTAGGCATTAACAACACACCTATTTTGGCTCTGATTTTTTCATGTTCATTACAGATGAAATATTGTAATTTATAGAAAGAATATAAGTAGAAATTCAATTTTTAAAAATGAGATAGTTTTATTTAAACACAAGTATAAAACGCTTGTAATAAGTGGCGTGATATTTAAAAGGTTTGATGTAAAAATGTGAAGAAACCGCGAATACATATATGTCAGTATTAACCATTCATAAACTGGAGGTGCAGAAACTTTCGCGAATATTTATAACTCTCAGCTTATTAATGGCTGCCTATAGTACAGTTCATAAGTTTCCTACATATGTAACACGACCTTGATCTCCAACGCGGAGAGTGAACGCGTTNCTGCCTATAGTACAGTTCATAAGTTTCCTACATATGTAACACGACCTTGATCTCCAACGCGGAGAGTGAACGCGTTAAATGTTGTTGCTTTGGGCCAGAAATCACGTTTCAAATAGGTTTAATTTGTTTCTTCGAAGGAGAGGTTTTCGTGGTGTTATGTGTGTGCCGTATTCGACGATAATTTGACGACTACAAAAATCACTTCACTCCGTTTAGCTGGGGTGATTCTTTACAAAATATCCTGGCAGCGTCATTTGCATACTCACATATTTGCCAGTAAAACAGTGACATCAAGACGGTTTGGTACCAATACGCCTTTCACTTCACAGAATACCTTTTCCATGAAGGTGAAACACGAATGGCAATCCATCACGGAGACGTTGGCCAGAGAGGTTGTGGGACAGCACGCTATATACGAAGATAACTGAGAAATTATGTTTGCCGGAGAAAACAGCGTGTAAGCCCCGTGTCACTTGGTACTATTTTATATTCAAGGTCGTTGAGAGTAGTGTCACTTAGCTTCATTTTACGTAAAACCTTTCCGCAGGCCAAGGTAGTCAAGTTTTAGAAATACACGCTCAGGCCATCCTGAACATAGCTAGCTCGTATTTACTTTCAGATCTAAGTAAAGGAACTGGTCTGCTTTGCCTTGATCCGTACCTGACCTTGCGCAAAGTAAATTATTCTAGTCCGAAGAATATAACTTTCCGGTAACTACCCGCATGGAAAGATTTCCTAGTCATTCATACAGCCCCAGAGTTAATTGCATTTNGAATATAACTTTCCGGTAACTACCCGCATGGAAAGATTTCCTAGTCATTCATACAGCCCCAGAGTTAATTGCATTTTAAGGTAATCCGCAGTGATTTGTGGTACATGATTGGACACACGCAAGAATTTATTTTTTCCACTGTAATTGATTGACGACATCAAAATTTATAAGCATGGTATACTCTACCAGTTGTGGTTACCAAATTTATTTAAAAAAATCATTATTTAATCATGCGTGTGTCCGAAAACTAATTCCTTATGAAGTCCTTTGCACAAAGGCATAGATGTCTATTAATAAAAACTAATTTCAAAAATTCTTGTGTCGTAAGGCTATAAGTTGCTGTTTAAGAAAAATAACTTGATATGTTATCTATACCAATGAATAAGTGAGGATTAGTGCCAGAACAGGTGTCTATTCTGTTCACAGACAGAAGAACTTTGTATAACACGAAGAACTTTGTTAAAAAGCTAATTGACTTTGATGAATTTCTATGTATCTCAGAGGACTGCACAAACATCACTACAATACACAGTTTTTAATATTTATTGTATGGTATATAAAGTTTAAAGTCCCTTGCAGTGGCAATATAACAAAAAGGAACTCAAAATATTAAAATACGATTTGGAGAACATAACAAACGGATCGCCTGAAGAGGCAAGTGCATACTTGTTGCCGTCACAGAGTAGTTAATAATACAGAGGTGAAAAAGCAGTTTAATCCAGGAACTCCAGATACACTTGCCAGCAAAATGGCGTCGCAGGCCAGAAACGTGCCAAAACGCCGTTAGGCAATCAGCGCCTGTTAACCTACGTTCCAGCTGGCATACAAGCCAACAGGGAAGCTTCAGCAGCACGCAGTAGCCAATCAGAAACGAGGCCCGGTCCCAATGCCACAAGCAGCCAAACAGTGAATGGGTACGCCCACATCAAAGAAGCCGAACCGCCGTTTCGCCTCTGTGTACTTCTCTACTCTGTGGAGCTGTCCGCTATTCCGGCAATGTTACCCAGGTAGTATAATAATATGTCGCTTCGCTCTCGTGTTAGATCAGTCTCTATAGATANATAATAATATGTCGCTTCGCTCTCGTGTTAGATCAGTCTCTATAGATACAAAAAAATATGAGGGGTAAGCCTCAAACGATTAGTACAGGGATTTTCTCTCATAAGAGCGAGTCCTCTCTCGAGATTATCTGTGAACCTTCACGAGCATCGCCTGCTTTGTGAGGAGGATATTCAGAATTTTCTTGGCACATTACGGAATATGCATATTGAGTTTACGGCAAACATTAAACATGAGTGGTAATCCTAAAACGATTAGTACGGGTGTTTTCTTTGATAAGAGAGTGTCCTATTTCGACATTATCTGCGAACCTTCAAGAGCAGTACCTGCTTTTTGAGGATGATGTTCAGAATTTACTCGGCACATTATGGAATATGCCCATTGCATTAGGACGAATATCAGATGGGATGAACAGTGGCANATTCAGAATTTACTCGGCACATTATGGAATATGCCCATTGCATTAGGACGAATATCAGATGGGATGAACAGTGGCAATTCACTTTACCAATATATATTTTCTCCACACAACTGCAATTACAAATGACGCTATTAATAAGCAATCTTATTTTATAACAATGAAATATACGCCTCTTAAAAGGAACTATCTCTTTAGGAAGTGGCCTATTCTCTTTTTCACAGTGCGAGGTTTCAAACCAATAAATTGACATAAAATGGAAAATATTTTAAAGCGTTAACTGTAATTATAAACACAACAAATGATTAATGAAAACAATATCACTTTGTACGTAAAACACACAATTCACAAGTAGGGTAATATCTATCAAAAGCAAGTTTTACTTTGCAATATCAGATAATTTCATGCAAATACTTATTACACTGACAATTAATTTCAGACATTTCTTCTGCTAAATAACTACTATCACAAACATAAGCTATTTAATATATTTGTATTCGAAACAATAAAAGCAACGTAGCGACAGAGGGTTTTTAGTGACTACCGGGCCACTCTGTCACGTGTATTACACTCGCCCCCAACTCCACAACCATGCTATCCATGACGAACACACATCGGAGAAGAATAAGAATATTAGTTAAAGGTGGATCAGTAGCAGCCTTATGATATTCAGTTTAAGAGAGTGACTGTAAAAAGAAAAAATTATTATTATTTCCTTTGTCACTTTAATTACCAGGCACTTTTCCTCTTTTTTGTTTTCCTCCGCCCCAAGAAAAATATAAACAATTTTCTTAATCAAATAGTTTTACAAAATTTATGCAAAACTTTCACTAAAATATTTAAAGATTATAATTCTTAAAAAACTTTAAAACCATTATAAAATTTAGGGGTTACAATAAAAATGTGCCGTTACAAAAATTTGTAGTTACAGAAATATATACAACTACTCAACTGGAACCAATTTTTCCCAATTTACAAATTAACTATATTCCCAAATTTAAATGTCTTGAGCGAGACCAAACTCTTTAAGTTTGGCCTCCCCAGGAGTGTCCGCCATCGCTTAGTTTACCAGGGTATTTACAGTGAAGTTGTCGCAACTGCCGTCCACCCCAAAGCTGTGGAGAACATCCTCGAAACGGAAGCAGATCTTTGTCCTATCCAATTGAAAGGCGGTGCTGACGTCACAAGGCGACACCCTCTTAGTCGCCTCAGCCGCCGCTAGGTGGAAACAAACGCCGCGCGCTCCATATAGTTCCGACTTCCATCGAACCACCAAGCACCCGCGTCACGGAGTCCAACACCTCCTCTGCTGCCGTCGACGGGCAACGTCTTCGAAAACTTAAGTACCCATGATCGGCATGAGGAGCGTGACTCCGTTACAACGTCAATATCTTGAAATTTTCTTTTGGGTGGCAAATATCTTTACTAGTTTCATCCGATAAATATCCTTACCTTTATTACCCAATACAATTTACAATCACTTAACAAATATGATNTCTTTACTAGTTTCATCCGATAAATATCCTTACCTTTATTACCCAATACAATTTACAATCACTTAACAAATATGATATTTCTGATGCACTTATTTTTATTTACACACTTGTTTTTCGCCCTAATATTCCGCGAATTTTTATACTCGAAAACATTTCAGCTCAGATACAATTTCGTGATACGAATATTTTNTCTTTACTAGTTTCATCCGATAAATATCCTTACCTTTATTACCCAATACAATTTACAATCACTTAACAAATATGATGTTTCTGATGCACTTATTTTTATTTACACACTTGTTTCTCGCCCTAATATTCCGCGAATTTTTATACTCGAAAACATTTCAGCTCAGATACAATTTCGTGATACGAATATTTTNCTCGCCCTAATATTCCGCGAATTTTTATACTCGAAAACATTTCAGCTCAGATACAATTTCGTGATACGAATATTTTAAATGTTACACGTCTTAACTATTTGCTCGCGAATCAAGGACCGTCATTATCGCAATAAGTTATTTCTGGTTGGCCCAGTCATGTCTCTCAAAGTCACGTGAGGCGGTATCTGAAGCATAACTGCGGATGTGCAGGTTATGATTAAGTCCAGCATGTGAGTAAACCTTTCACGAAAAAAAAAAGATGGTGATAAACAATGACTCCCGCCCCTGACACAGGAGGAGGGTGAACATGTGCGTATGCTTTGAAAATTTAGGTATGTGATTTACAGAGGCTTTCACTAAAAGCCAGTGTTTAACCTTTTCAGACCCACTTTAATATGCGGTTACAGGTGTTGCAAACAAACAAGTTTATGAGCGTGACGTGCTTAAGTCGACACCACATTTGTTTCGTTTTCACAGCCAATGAGTTGTAGCGTATATGGTTGGCTATAGTAATATGAACCAATTATGACCTAGGGCAGTAAGACGATTTACGAATCATTTACCCACAGGTAAGATCATTGGTCAATGAGTTTCGCAGTGAACGGCACTGACCAAAAATTACCTACACGTGTGTAACGTGCACAATCGTGTGCACTATTTCTCAGTGGGTTAAACACATACGACCTTTATTTTATAGTTAGGGCCAGTGTTTTCGCGTGAAAATCGGAGCACAAGTAAACTTTAATACTATATACACTCCTCAGCTGTTGTTATACTTCCATTGGCTGCTGGTGCCATGTCCGCCTTTGACCAATCCACTCAGGACTAAGTAACTCCGATACTGGACCTTCGTGATTCGTGCGCAAACGGTTAACAAGGGCCAAAATAGTTTTTAGCCAATTAAAGAATGTGGACTACCCTACAGTGCTTTGGACTGTATCTTGTCTCGAAATCTTTTCGCAAAATATCACGGCCCCTATTTAAAGTTTAAAAAAAAAGTGATTACCCCGATACTGAACGCCTGTAACATAATTCTCATTGGCCGAGTCAAACACCACACGTTCGTCCGGACGAGGCACGTGGCCACAGAGTAAATAAGAATTGAAATGTGAGATAGCCGCTTATTCCGCAAACTCTAGCTGTGTGCGCCACCAAAATGACGTCACTAGCCAGCAACATGTCTGAACGCCGCGTGTTTCGCGAGACAGCGCCAGCTCCTTGTCAGCCAGTAGCTCCAGGCAACAGCGTACATTTCACTGCATGCGGCAGCCAATCAGATACGATGCCCACGCCCCACCAGACCCTCGTACAACCAATTATAGAATGAGTACGCTCATGTCAAGGGAACGGCCACGCCGTTTCGTCTCTTGATGTTTATTATCTCGGTGACGTGGCCAAAAACCGGATGGGAAACCGTNTGACGTGGCCAAAAACCGGATGGGAAACCGTAGTTGTGCGAATAGCTAGGACCACCTGTTCTTCGCGAGAAGATTTCACGACTGGTGGTACTCCAGAAGAACACTTTAGTTCTCAGCCAATTTCGTGATCCGATGATTTAAACCGTTTCGAGTCTTAGATGTCCGCCCACGAATCATGGACGTGTAGTGTCGAAGAAACTTAATTCTGACTGGCCCAGTCAGGTAAGAGCAGTCGTTTTGTAAAAACTCATGGTAAATAACGAAAGGAACGATGCAAAAGTGCACACGGGTGATTGAAGTCTAATTTGCTTTTAAATATTTCACAAAAAATTAGTGGCCCAGCAAAAAAGATATATAAATATGGCCTGCGAGGAATTATTTATGTGAAAATCGTGTCTCCGCGTATCGCTAAGGACACCCGATTTCTGCGAAAAGATTTAATGACCAGTTGTCGTAACACTTTAGCTCGTATATTCTTTAGTGGTTGGTTGGTTTCCGTGCTACGTGTCTTAGGTGTCTGCGCCCCAATCAAAGACGTGCAGCATTGAAGTTAACTAATTTTGATTGGCCAGTCAAGTATGAAAATGTCTACTCGCAAAGACACGTTGCCAACAAGCACAATCAAACTGCTGGTACTCCCGTAGGCTATTGAAATGAAGAACGCGAGGAAGTATTTTTTGGCGAGATTCGGGTGTCCCTACGTATCGCTGTTACCACAGAGTAGTCAAGAATGCAGAGGTGAAATCGTAGCGTGTACTGCGAACTCGAGACACACACGCCAACAAAATGGCCTCACCGGCCAGTAATATTGCGGAACGTCGTTCAACAATCAGCTCCTGGTGACCAACTTGCAAGACGGCAGCCCCTATTAATAGGTAGAGACCTGAAAAATTCGCGAGTTCAATGACCTGTAGGCTTTACTTAGGGCCAGTGACTTTTCGCGTAAAAATCGGAGCACACAGTAGACTTCAATACTATATACACACCTCAGCTGTTGTTATACCTCAATTGGCTGCTGGTGCTGTGTCCGTTTTTGACCTAGCCACTCAGGACTAAGTAACTCCAACACTGAACCTTCGTGATTCGTGCGCAAACGGTTAACCAGGGCCAGAACATTTTAGCCAATCAAAGAAGTTGGATGACTCTACAGTGATTTGGACTGTATCTTGTCTCGAAATCTTTTCGCGAAATATCACTGCCCCTAGCTATACTCTATTTTTGTATGCAAAATCATGCAGATATCATTGTTCATTGGTTGCTTGTTGTAATAGCGGAAGACGGTGATTCGGTCTGCATTTTACTGTGTATTTATTATAGGCTCATAGTTGTCNTTGCAAGACGGCAGCCCCTATTAATAGGTAGAGACCTGAAAAATTCGCGAGTTCAATGACCTGTAGGCTTTACTTACGGCCAGTGACTTTTCGCGTAAAAATCGGAGCACACAGTAGACTTCAATACTATATACACACCTCAGCTGTTGTTATACCTCCATTGGCTGCTGGTGCCGTGTCCGTCTTTGACCAAGCCACTCAGGACTTACTTACTCCGACACTGAACCTTCGTGATTCTTGCGCAAACGGTTAACCAGGGCCAGAACATTTTAGCCAATCAAAGAAGTTGGATGACTCTACAGTGATTTGGACTGTATCTTGTCTCGAAATATTTTCGCGAAATATCACTGCCCCTAGCTATACTCTATTTTTTATGCAAAATCATGCAGATATCATTGTTCATTGATTGCTTGTTGTAATAGCGGAAGACGGTGATTCGGTCTGCATTTTACTGTGTATTTATTATAGGCTCATAGTTGTCCAGGAGGTGTAATTTAACGGGTAGACCAATATCATTAGGAATACAAACGTACGGAGTTTTGAATTATAGCTTGTCCCTAAATGAAACGAGAATTTTTCAGGTCTCTGCCAATAGGGAATGTTTACGTGCGAAAGCCAATCGGGCCCAAGGCCCGTTTGCACAGCTTCGCGCGGCTAATGAGCAACCGAGTTCGCTGACATGAAATAAACCGCCTCGCCATTTCGTTTCTCTATACTTACCTATTCTATGTTATTACCAGTGCAGTTAAAATTTCATCACGCCATTCAAACGAGAAAACGGCTTCCCCATAGGGCAACAGACANGTTTACGTGCGAAAGCCAATCGGGCCCAAGGCCCGTTTGCACAGCTTCGCGCGGCTAATGAGCAACCGAGTTCGCTTACATGAAATAAACCGCCTCGCCATTTCGTTTCTCTATACTTACCTATTCTGTGTTATTACCAGTGCAGTTAAAATTTCATCACGCCATTCAAACGAGAAAACGGCTTCCCCATAGGGCAACAGAGANGTGTTATTACCAGTGCAGTTAAAATTTCATCACGCCATTCAAACGAGAAAACGGCTTCCCCATAGGGCAACAGAGAGTAAAGACAGACAATTTGCAAAACAAATGTGCATGTCACGTTGGAGCCTAAACAGCACTCCGATAAGTTTGCAGGAAAATAAAAATTCCCTACTTACGATTCACGGACTAATCACAGGACACGTGGGCACACTATAAAAAAATTCCTGGTAAACTTCCTAGAATATAATGGAAGTTTTTAAACTTTACATTGTATGGAAATAATATCGCATGTCAGACTGCAAATATAGGAATTTGAGCGTCCTTACCTTACAAGGTTGGAGACTCCCCTGCGGATTTGACTGTTTCATGAGCTGATTAGGAACGGTACCATGGATGTATGGGAAACAACTTTACCATTCGCACTCTCTCACTATTTGTATACATTAATACGGTAATTTTACGAATAATTTCTTAGAATTCAGTGCTTNTACCATTCGCACTCTCTCACTATTTGTATACATTAATACGGTAATTTTACGAATAATTTCTTAGAATTCAGTGCTTCCTGTGCGCATGCTCTCTCTCTCTCTCTCTGAGATATTTGAATGCCCATTCATCGTACCATAAATTGCGCGAGCTAATGGCACGAGCTCCCACTTGCTCGTAGTTTTAACCGTTGACGTGTGGAGTGTGAGTAGACGTTCGTTGCAGCAGATAAAACGAAGCCACGTAGACTATACTACGAGCTTGGCTGATTCGCGATTCGTGGAACTCTTTCGAGACGAATAGTTAAAAAAATGTATATATATATACACTCCTGTTGACGACAATTGAAGACATTTTCAAACGAAAGTCACCTACGGCCAGTAAAGACCACAGAAAGAAATCAGTGCTCCATAATTTAGTGCGCATTCTAACTGGTGAAAGTTCCTGCATTTCTCTTTTATTTTTTAAACGAATGATGCTAACATTGCCGAGCACGCAACATGATGTTCACTGGTCATAAAAAGCATACTGGACGAAAGTACAGTGCACAAAAAAAAATACTACTTGTTTGCATCGTTAATTTTAATGGGTTAGATAGAGGCCATATCATTTCACTTTATAATTCGACACGCCCNCATATCATTTCACTTTATAATTCGACACGCCCTGTTAGACTCGTAAACCAACAGTAAATTTACATCATACGGGCGACTTCATTCCGTGTGGCCGGGGGGGAACACGAGAATGAGTTCTGTCTGGGGTGGCAGCCAATGAACAAGTTACATATGATTGTGTGTGTGTATATATATATATATATACATATATATGAGACTCTTAAGTCTATAGCTAGAATGATTGAGTCTTATAACGCAAAATGGTTGTGTATAGAAGTAAGTCCCCGGCGCGTGTCTGTGTGTCTGTGTGACTGCACTAATCGTGATAACCACTAGACAGATTTGGATGCAGTTTTTAATGTTATGATCTGCATTTATCGAGGAAGGTTTGTGTGTATTAAAAATTTCCCCATCACTTATAGGAGCTGAGCATTAACGGTATTAGTGAATCAAGTCGGGAAAAAAGTTTGCCACCAGTGCGCTCTCATGGAATACGCTNACATATATATAAGACTCTTAAGTCTATAGCTAGAATGATTGAGTCTTATAACGCAAAATGGTTGTGTATAAAAGTAAGTCCCCGGCGCGTGTCTGTGTGTCTGTGTGACTGCACTAATCGTGATAACCACTAGACTGATTTGGATGCAGTTTTTAATGTTATGATCTGCATTTATCGAGGAAGGTTTGTGTGTATTAAAAATTTCCCCATCACTTATAGAAGCTGAGCATTAACGGTATTAGTGAATCAAGTCGGGAAAAAAGTTTGCCACCAGTGCGCTCTCATGGAATACGCTNAAGCTGAGCATTAACGGTATTAGTGAATCAAGTCGGGAAAAAAGTTTGCCACCAGTGCGCTCTCATGGAATACGCTGCTTTATCCCTCAGAGATATAACAAAATCGTGTACAAAAAAATTGTGTAAAATTAAATGATCTACAATAAAGTCACAAGTAGCATATATCTGTCTTTAATTGATAAATAGTAATAAGCGTATTTGCCATTTAAATTACGCAGTAAAAACAAACGTAAAATTCACTGTCTTTTCTAACCATGAAGAACTTGATCTTTATCAAAATAAATTAATTCATAGTTAAAACTGTTTAATGTAGATAAGAAATGTCCTTTACAGCATACAATNGATCTTTATCAAAATAAATTAATTCATAGTTAAAACTGTTTAATGTAGATAAGAAATGTCCTTTACAGCATACAATGATCGCCAATACTTTTCCCGTGTTTCTTCTTCCCTTTCATATATTGCAATTATATACAGTTCTGTATTTTATACGTTATGTATGAATTTGAGTCAGTAACAGGCACTGAAGATACCGGGAACAGTATCCCGTCACGCGAATTTTGCAGGTCCCTAATAATAGCAAATGAAACTGAATTAAGAAGGTAACATTTCATATAGTATATTTACAAATTAATTGTTTCGTAATAAACAAATTGTTGTATACGATATCTGTTGCAGCTGTTAATTTAGTCTGCAAGCGCTTTAACTAAAAAAAATAATGCAAAGAAATATTAATGAGCTATTCTGGGAATAGCTGATTTCTGAGAATGGCATATTTAAAGGTGCCAAAAGTGTATTATAGTACCCGTTAATTTTGGTAAATTCTAGTTTCCAGATATAGTTTCACAATCAATATAGACTCATGGTGTCTATTTCTAAACAGTGGGGAAATGAATGGAGATAATGGTCTTGAGAGCCGATAAGGGTTTAGCGAGGTGAGTACGGAATGCAGTGGCGGGAGAAACGGGAGATCCCCGAGCAAACCCGCTGACCAGCGGCATCGTCGGCACACTCCCAGATGCTAAAGTCTGGGAGCGATTCCGCCGGGAATCGAGCCCGGTTCGCCTGGGTGGAAGGCGAGTAGTCTGACCACTGCACCACCGTGGCCTCTACTTGCAAACAGTATTCAATCACAAAAATCAGAGAATTTTCAGTCATTAAATGTCCGTCAAACTGCAACCTCACTCTGAATCAGAATCAAAGGATATCTATTGATTGCCAGTTGGAGAGTTCTATCCGGAATCAGTAGAACAAGTAAACTATTCATCTCTTCAGTTAAAATAAATCCACTAATTCAAACGGTAGACCACCAGTTATTTATATATAAANAAGTAAACTATTCATCTCTTCAGTTAAAATAAATCCACTAATTCAAACGGTAGACCACCAGTTATTTATATATAAACATTTAATAAAAAGCACCAAGATAAAAAAACAGTTTATATTGATGTAAAAATAATTAAGTTAATTTATTTGGTTGTAAAACCAAAATACTATCTGTTAAAAAATTGTTTGTGTGTCGTTAGGATCGAACACATACTCCGGTCTTTATGTTCTATCGTCTTACCAACTCTCCTATGTCGGCACTATAAGATCGGTTTTCGTATTTTGCATAGTAAAGAACCATTAAATGGTAAACGGAAATTTGTTTTGGAACATGAAAATACTTATTTTTCTTAAAATATGTTCATATTCTTCGTATTTAAATGCTTTTGCAATGTTTAACAGCTAATCTGAGTTACATTTTGTTCACAGTCTACGGTTTAAAAGTTAAATATAGTTGTTTGATTTAACGTGGCTATCGCTATTTTCTGTTATCCGCCATTTTACAACGCAACGAGATTTTACAAACTTAAACTTTTATTTTGAAGTGATATATTGATTAGTAATAACTGTGCTAATTCGACAGTGAAATGTTACGAGCAATTCAGCATTNTTTATTTTGAAGTGATATATTGATTAGTAATAACTGTGCTAATTCGACAGTGAAATGTTACGAGCAATTCAGCATTTTGTAGATTTGGTCCTTTTCTTATTATTTGATAAGTCAACTTGCATAAAAAAAAACTTTTGTAGGTCAAAATCCTCGTATCTTATTGAATCATCTTACTGTCAATGTAGGAATATTATGACTGATCAACGTGTCACAGAAAAATAACAGTTTAATTTTCTAGTTTCTCGTTGCATTGTAGAATCGCGAATACTAGTGAACATCGATAACCTTGTAAAATTAAACCAGAATATTTATATTTTAAAGCACGTTACAAGAACTAAATTTTAGTTGATTGTATTTCGAACCTTGCAAAAGTCATGCACGTGTGCAGAATATGTGTATATATTTCGACTGCATGAAGTACTTTCACATCGCGAAACTTAAAACCGTTTGAACATTCTATTCTGCGTTAAGCACAAGCAATACGAGCGCTCAGTCTACAGTGGTAAAGTAGTGCGATGGTTTACATGCCTGAAAATTTAAGATGCAGCATGCTCTATTTTTTTGGGCGGAGGTGTGACCACAACTAAAAAAAATTTTTGGCGTGTAAAATATTCTTGTTTTGCGACGAAATAAAACACGCTCATTTTATTTCTCACTGGAGTACTTTATTTTTCCTGGAGTTTATTTTCTAGCAAACTATAAATAACGAATTTTCTACTGTGTGAATTAGTAGAGTTCTTTTAACCTATAAATTAGTGATATTTTTTTTTACAGATTCCGGATGGAGCAGACTTGCAAGCATTAAATATATCCTTATTCTGATATAGAATGCAAAGAAGTCTGTCAAACGACTGGAAACAGTGGAAGTCTCCATTACGTCGACCAAATTCAGCTTTTTTGATAGTTAAAAGTCACTGACTTCTGGTGCAACCATTTAACGCTTACGCTAATGTGGAGCCATTTGATTTTTTTCAGCTATAGAAAGTACGTGCGTATAGAACTCTTGCAAAAATACTGTTAATTGGACGAGTAGCCCCCAAATACCCTACCCTTTTGTATACAATTTGTCAGTCAGCATATTTCACGTTCATGTACAGACTTAAGGACCTACTGCTGTTCCTGTTACAGTGTTAGCTTTCATTGATCAAGTCCGGAACCGATGTTAAGTACTTGCCGTTGGGTCACAACGCTCCGGAGCATGATCAATTAAAGACAGTTCAATATTGTCAGTGAAGGAATGACAGGACTTTTTAGAGCCTAGGTTTATGACGAAATAAATAGACAAATTGTAAGGGCTTTTAGTTATACATCAGCTTAGCTTCGTATGCAACTAAATTTGTTCCGGCATGCACTTGCCCACAGGTTTGACTACGAATTTAACTAATTATTATCGTGACATCTCTCAAGACATCGATGTTAGGAGCTGCCCAAACTCTTCACTCTTCTCGTGGCATGTATGTTAAGACTTAAAACAAGCATACATTTTTGTTATTGTAACGTTTGGGTCACACATTTNCTCTTCTCGTGGCATGTATGTTAAGACTTAAAACAAGCATACATTTTTGTTATTGTAACGTTTGGGTCACACATTTTAAAATGCCATCAATGACTTCGAGCCCATAATAACCCGTATGTTACAAGCAGACGGGCTTTATCGTACCACAAGTAAGCCTAGCTTAAACATTGTATTACAGAGTACAGCAGGTTAGACGCTGTCGCTGTGAGCACTTTTGAAATCAACATTTGAAAAATATCACTTCTTCTACCTGCATTAACGGACGCACAAAGTGGCATGTGGGCAGTGAAGTTGGTAACGATGGAGGGAAAGTAGTTCCATATGTTAAAGTTGAATTAAACGTGTCAGGTAAACATTTGTAAAACTGAAATCACTTCTTTGGTTTTCCGTTTTTTAATGCGTCTGTGTGTAATAATTAGCACAATTGTAAATATTAATCACTTTTATAATAATTTTACACTTTCACTTGACCGACGCATGAATAAAGTGATCAGACCAGTGACAATATTAATTTCGCAAACGGCGGAAGAATACACTATGTTCATACAGGTGACTTATATGTATACGTGTTTGGAGTTTAACTTGATCAAAAATTATTCTGGAAACTTTCCAGTCAGTAGATATATCTTAAAACTATGTTGGGGTCTTTCTTCGTTATTCAGTGGTTTAATTATATTTTACTAATTTTTGTTTATTTTCTCGTGAATCACAGAGGGTCTGTGACGATGTTACCGAATTGCGTGTGGTCTGGTCAAACAAGGAAACGATCTGTCATGCATACAGCAACCAATAGCAGAAGTAAAAAAAGTGTCGGCGTGTGCGTATGATATTGAAGTCTAGATTGCGCTCAAATCGTTTCGCGAAAAATTAATGGCTCTATCCATGTGTGTGACAGCACATTTTGAATAATTTCAGAATTTTTTTATTGAACGTTTTCAGGCGTCGCAAATAAGAAATATTTTGCTGCGTGCTTTAATTAAGTAGTGACAGCAGTTGCTTCGTTAATTCAATTAAAGAGCAGAAGGTTCTGTTTTCGGCTACAACAATATGAAGAATTCGTAACCCAAAAAAGTGCCACGGTTTACAAATAAGTTACGCTAGGGAAGATCTTTTTGCACTGAGCCTAGCAGTGTACAGTAATGGCCAAAAATAACCTCCATGTGCGTTATTGTGTACACGGGGGTCCAAGCGTGTTTAACACTTTTGTCTTACAATTTCCCGGCGTTATACATGAAGCTGTCGTTCCCTGAACTCTAGAAGTATATGTATAATGGCGATTAAAAGATAAGGACGCACTTCATTGTAGCTGAGATAAGGTAAATTTTTACCTCCTTCTGGAAGACGTCTGCGCACCTTGAAACGAAGTTCCATAACCAAACATGAGTAAGAGACCCGTTGCAACGAGAAGAAACATTTGGCCAGATTCTGACAGGTTTGAGAAAGTAGCGCCACTGTTTACATCTGACTATGTATCCTTCCGCCATCAGCTGATCGGCCACATGGCAACGATGTTGTTTGTTTTCATGCTGTCATTATAGTTTGTCTCATGTAAGTTGGCGAGATTCTGACAGTTCGACAAAAGTAGCGCCAATGTTTACTCTTAGTTGATGTATCCTTTCGCCATCAGCTGGTGCGTCAAGTGGAGGCTGTATTTTTTTTATCAACACTGTTAGCTAATCCACTTGCCATTGTCCTGTAATGATAACACATTTTAAGATATGTTAGACTGACTTCTGTCTAAAAAAATTAGTAGGTTATAAAAGTAAAAATATAAAACGTTGCAAAAAATTAAATATTTGCTAACTCTTTTTTAATTAGTCCAAGATAGTAAATTTGGGATAACATTTGTGAGACGGTATTTATAGCATTATCACACTTTGGACGTTATAGCTAATATATTCGAGTTGGAAATATGTGTCGTGGAATAACGTTAGAATTGCCTAAAATCTATTCGCGCGTGTCCCACTATCTTCGTTATCACGGAAACAAGGCTATTGGTTTTCGGGAGAACTATATGGCGTATAATTTACGTATATGAACGTTTATCGGCTGAATAGAAATTACTAGTACACAAAATCGCTGCACACGAAATATATATTACTTTAAAAATTATGCAGAGCTCGCGGAAAAAAACTGATAGTATCTGTACATAAATCTGATAGCATGGAAGCTTTCTTCTCTGGCTGGTAANAGAGCGAGGTGAGAACTGTTTCCATTGCTCAATAGAAAGCGTCTTTTAAAAGTTGACTGATCTTCTATTACTGGCTCGGAACAACACGAATTTAAAATATATTTCGTCAAATTATTAGAAAAAATTATTTAACAACATTATGCAATATTTCTGTATGATTTTGGAATTAATATAAAGCACGTCTGGAAAGCATGGTTGGAGAGGGGTGGTAAGACGTGAAAAAGGTTTTTGAAGTTGCGTTAAATTTGGATACGAATCGTTTTATTGTGCATTTCATTTTGAACACCTATACATTACTACAATATCACGAAGTTTAGTTTGCAACACTCACAACCATGGTTTTGTGACCTCGTAAAATAAAATGTATTAATTAATCTAGGAACTCTTTCTTATCGCGTATTTTCTGCTTGTCTAATGTGCGTCAGCAACGCACTCAGAATAGCCAACGTAATTTTAACTTTTGTACGTTCTTGCATAAGCTGATACAGGATTTTGTAAATGGCATTTTGTTTGTTTCGTGTACGTCAATTTGTCAACTGACTGTCAAAATCTCGCTAACTTGTATAAGACAGGCAATAGTTGCAGACAACCTCCTTTTTAGAATACCACGCCTTGGAAATATTCATTAGTTTATTAGTTCAGCCGTCATGGAAAACATATTGACGTGGTCCCGTGTTCGAGTTGTCCCGGTAACGACGTACCGTATACCAGCGGAGAATACTGATGGACTTGGGTGAATTCCTTTCACTCCGCTCTCAAATCGGCCGGAGTTTCCTCGCAAACGAGTTTTTCCTCCGGCATGTCCCAACCTTATTTTTCTTGCCGACCGCGCACCGCCGGCTTCGCTGCAATGTACGGAGAATGTGGCCAATCGCTGCCGGCGCCATATAGAGATCCGNTCGACCGCGCACCGCCGGCTTCGCTGCAATGTACGGAGAATGTGGCCAATCGCTGCCGGCGCCATATAGAGATCCGGCTTCCTCGCGACCGGACGGCGGTAGTTGAAAGGAATCTCTGCTCTGAGCGTTGCCGTTTCCGATGGAATCGTGTCGGCGTCGCCTTCCGTATCCAGGAGAAACAAGACGGACGGAGCTGCTGCCGCTCGTCGAAATGGAAATGGACCTGTATCGATAGCTCAAACTTATTCTCGGAAAAATACACTCGAAATCACCCGCTTCACAATGCTTACAACCGGCGCAGTGGATATGCGATTACCATTGGAGAGCGCACTCTTAAATACCATCACACTGCTTCGAAGACTCCGAAAATTAAGACAGTTCTTCTGATGGCGAGACTAAATTTCTCACTATCCTATATACTCTATCTGCTGCAAAACGTCATTTGCCTGCTGTTCCTGTCCATCCGGCATTTTTTCGTCGATAGTGGATAGTGGATAGTGTATTGTGATGTACTTTATGGATTTTTTAAAAGCATTTCACAGACCTGCTACACGAACTATAAAGAAATAAGTGTGGACGTTTTAAAAACATTTAAGTGATTTTAATCTACATAATAGCTATCATGTACATAACACAACAAAAAAAATACTTATCACATAGTCAGTACGGCAGACTTAAAATAAAGTTAAACTATGGATACATTGGTATTAAGTTTTCTAATTAATTACCGTTAGGTTCTAGAAGGGTTTCACTTAGGCAATTTTATAACGCGATGGAACGGTGGCTAAAAAAACCTTCTTACAATACTGAAGAGTGAGATAACGTCATTTTGTAACACATTGGAAATATTAGAGTTTATAGATGTTAGTTCTTAACTCATAATTTTATGTATATCTGTTTTTCTTTCGCGGAATTATAATTATAATATATATTTTATGAATTATTGCTCTAGGCACTATTACAACTCACTAGTTCTGAACTAATATTAACGCGTTTTACTTTTTTACATTCTAAAAAAAAATTCTGGGAAACTTCTTAAACTGAGCTGGAAGTTTTTAACCTATATATCGTATGGTAGAAATACCGCACATCTGGCTACAAATATGGAATGTTTAGCGTCGCTACTATACAAAGTTTGAAGGTTTCCTACGCATTTGACATCCTGAGCAAATGTATGAACGCTAGAATGAATGTACGGGAAATAACTTTATCATTGGCGCTTTCTCACTCTACGTATACACTCGTATAGTAAATCTGCGAATAATTTCTTATAGTGATTTGTTGTGTTATATTAGTTATTTTATTTTATATAAAAGCTATGCATTCTTACTTTGTCTATCAAAAATGTACCGATTGTTTAAGGACAATAATAATGTACCCGCGGAATATCCGAGTCTATAGACACGACGTACATTTAATTTGTTTACACGTTTCCAGTTCGGTAAACTTACAATAAAATATTTTTATTTATTGTTCTTGTGACCTCTCATATTCCACAATGGCCATATGCGTTCTTGTAACAGTGCATGGGCAACTTCCTAGCGTACATCAGTGTTAATATAAGGGATGGTTGTTATGTCGCACTAATGGAACAATTTACTTAATCCATTCGGACCCACACAGTAAATATTCCCTGTACGTTTTACTAATAATTCTTTGGAAACTGGTTGGTTAATATTTTCTGGTTATTCCACTGCTGAAATATTGTATCTTTCCTACACATAATTTAGGCAAACATACAGAATTTTTTATGTAGCTCAATGTTTATAATAAACTTGAAGTCGACAACACCAATTGCTATCTAAAATTCAACGTTAGAGTTACACATTACACACAAATATTTTGTGAAATTTTCTGTAATTTATTTGTAGTATAACAAAACTATCATTGCAAACTAGTTCCCAAAGTATTTCTTGTGCAAATACAAACAAATTTTTAAAGCGCAGTGTACACAATTGTGTAAATAACACACGGTAATGTTATTTACTGAACAATACTCCACAGTGAGAGTATAAATGCCCACTGATCCTTCGTGAAACGAGCTAATGTAAGCTACCGTTTATGAGTGGTTAATATTACTATAGTCCAACACTAACCCTACAGCTGTGATAGAGAAACACGTTCTGCGTTGGTTTAAAGTACATCGCACATCATAAAATTTCTTATTTTCGACACCTGAAACCATAAATTAAATCGGGTTTGAAAGAGTTAACCGAACACTTGACATTATCTGTTTCATACTGCATTGCCCAACAGTCGACGTAAGTACTGTAACTCAATGCGTAGCGTAAAGAGCTCCAGTTTGTTTCTTTTTTATTCGCAGGTTATTGTGGTGGAATGTGAAGAAGCGGCGGAAGTGGCAGCAAGCGAAAGAGGTAATGGAAATAACAGTTTTGTTCGAGCAACAGCAGCGGTGGATCGAGCACATTTGGAAAACTGTGTTGCTACCTATCAAAAATAAATTTTTTTTTCTGCCTGGAGTTAGGTGTACGGTTTTTCCACATTTTTTGGATTAAAAAACCGTTGAAATAAAAACACCCCACCCATGATGTGCTTTATTGTTTCCTGGATATATAATATATCAGAAGCGTCTTTATACTTGTTACCATAAAAGAAAATCATTTTCGGTTAAATTAAATTTTTAATTATATTTCATCTCTGAATTATAATGTTTTATTTACATTCAATCGGAATAAAAAGAGGGAGATAATAAGTACATAGGTTGGTAATCCCTAGTAAGAAGTAGTTCTTATGCAAAATATTATTACACTTAGTGCGCAAGAATGCAGTGCGTTGTCCTTCTGGTGTAATTTTCTAGACGTAGTCAAGCTTTGTTTGCAAGAGGCGGAGGGACATGCTGTAAGTATAATCTAAGCAGGGCTTCAGAAATGTTTGAAGTAACCGTGAATGGAGTATACCAACATAATGCGTGTTGGGCGTGTTTCAGGGCAAATCCCCATACACCTAGGACCACTGTTGCATTGATTTAAAGGTTAGCGGGCATCGCTTGCTAGCAAGATATATAGAAGGCATAGCAGTGACCGAGGTCATGACATCCGCGCTGAAACAACAAGATCCTGGATGAAAGCCATACATATTTTATGGAAATGAAATACGCGGTCAAAGTTGTACTGATATACATCGTTCGTGATATAAAACTACGCTCGTAACTTTGAAAAGTGAAAAGAGAGCTAAATAAACGTAAACCAGAGAAATTACTTTGCTGGAGATCGGTAACCAATTCAGATCGGCTTCTTAGCGCTCTTAACTTGTAGCTAGGGCTCACTTGGGAGAGATTTATAGAGTTGTAAAACGGCGAATACTTCTGAACGAAGATAACTATACAAACGGGAACCAGTGCATTGAAATTATGAATTAAATAAGCCTTTCAATATGTTACTTATATTCATTTTTGAAACCTGTAGAATAGTATGTGTTCAAAACACGAAATTATTTCCTGAGAATTAAATATGNTTAAGACAGTTCTTCTGATGGCGAGACTAAATTTCTCACTATCCTATATACTCTATCTGCTGCAAAACGTCATTTGGCTGCTGTTCCTGTCCATCCGGCATTTTCTCGTCGATAGTGGATAGTGGATAGTGGATTGTGATGTACTTTATGGATTTTTTAAAAGCATTTCCCAGACCTGGTACACAAACTATAAATAAATAAGTGTGGACGTTTTAAAAACATTTAAGTGATTTTAATCTACATAATAGCAATAATGTACATAACACAACAAAGAAATACTTATCACATAGTCAGTACGGCAGACTTAAAATAAAGTTAAACTATGGATACATTGGTATTAAGTTTTCTAATTAATTACCGTTAGGTTCTAGAAGGGTTTCACTTAGGCAATTTTATAACGCGATGGAACGGTGGCTAAAAAAACCTTCTTACAATACTGAAGAGTGAGATAACGTCATTTTGTAACACATTGGAAATATTAGAGTTTATAGATGTTAGTTCCTAACTCATAATTTTATGTATACCTGTTTTTCTGTCGTGGAATTATAATTATAATATATATTTTATGAATTATTGCTTTAAGCATTATAACAACTCACTAGTTCTGAACTAATATTAACGCGTATTACTTTTTTACATTCTAAAAAAAAATTCTGGGAAACTTCTTAAACTGAGCTGGAAGTTTTTAACCTATATATCGTATGGTAGAAATACCGCACATCTGGCTACAAATATGGAATGTTTAGCGTCGCTGCTATACAAAGTTTGAAGGTTTCCTACGCATTTGACATCCTGAGCAAATGTATGAACGCTAGCATGAATGTATGGGAAATAACTTTATCATTCGCGCTTTCTCACTCTACGTATACACTCGTATAGTAAATCTGCGAATAATTTCTTATAGTGTATTGTTGTGTTATATTAGTTACTGTATTTTATATAAAATCTATGCATTCTTACTTTGTCTATCAAAAATTTACCGATTGTTTAAGGACAATAATAATATACCCGCAGAATATCCGAGTCTATAGACACGACGTACATTTAATTTGTTTACACGTTTCCTGTTTGGTAAACTTAGAATAAAATATTTTAATTTATTGTTCTGGCGAGCTCTCATATTCCACAATGGCCACATGCGTTTCTGTAACAGTGCATGGGCAGCTTCCTAGCCTACATCAGTGTTAATATAAGGGATGGTTTTTATGTCGCACTACCGAAACAACTTACTCAACCCATTCGGACCCACAGAGTAAATATTCCCCGTAATTTTTACTAATAATTCTTTGTTAACAGGTTGATAAATATTTGCTGGTAATTCCACTTCTGAAATATTGTATATTTACTACACATAATTTAGGCAAACATACAAAATTGTTAATGTAGCTAAATTTTTATAATAAACTTGAAGTCGACAGTACTAATTTCTATCAAAAATTTGATATAATTGTTACACATTCCACACAAAAATTTTGTGAAACTTTCTGTGATTTATTTGTAGTATAACAAAAATATATTTGCCAACTTGTTCCCAAAGTATTCCTTGTGCAAATACAAACAAATTTTTAAAGTTCAGTGTACACAATTGTGTAAATAACACACGGTAATGTTATTTACGGAACATAACTCTACAGTGAGAGTATAAATGCCCACTGATTCTTCCTGTAGATAACTGATTCGTGAACCGAGCTAATGTAAGGTACCTTTTATGAGTGGTTAATATTACTTTAGCCCAACACAGCTGTGATAGAGAAACACGTGCTGCGTTGGTTTAAAGTACAGCACACATCATAAAATTTATTTTTTTCGACACCTGAAACCATAAATTAAATCGGGTCTGAAAGAGTTAACCGAACACTTAACATTATCTGTTTCATACTGCATTGCCCAACAGTCGACGTATGTACCGTAACTCAATGCGTAGCGTAAAGAGCTCCAGTTTGTTTCTTTTTTATTTGCAGGTTATTGTGGTGGAATGTGAAGAAGCGGCGGAAGCGGCAGCAAGCGAAAGAGGTAATGTAAACAACAGTTCTGCTCGAGCAACAGCAGCGGTGGGTCGAGCACATTTGGAAAACTGTGTATAGTCTATTTACGGTTTTTCCACACTTTTTGGATTAAAAAATTGTTGAAAAAGAACACCCCACCCATGGCGTGCTTTATTGTTTACTGGATATATTATATATCACAAGCGTTTTTATACTTGTTACCATAAAAGAAAATCATTTTCGGTTAAATTAAATTTTAAATTATATTTCATCTCTGAATTATAATGTTTTATTTACATTCAATCGGAATAAAAAGAGGGAGATAATAAGTGCATAGGTTGGTAATCCCTAGTAAGAAGTAGTTCTTATGCAAAATATTATTACACTGAGTGCGCAAGAATGCAGTGCGTTGTCCTTCTGGTGTAATTTTCTAGACGTAGTCAAGCTTTGTTTGCAAGAGGCGGAGGGACATGCTGTAAGTATAACCTAAGCAGGGCTTCAGAAATGTTTGAAGTAACCGTGCATGGAGTATACCAACAAAATGCGTGTTGGGCGTGTTTCAGGGCAAATCCCCATACACCTAGGATCACTGTTGCATTGATTTAAAGGTTAGCGGGCATCGCTTGCTAGCAAGAAATGAAATACACGGTCAAAGTTGTACTGATATACATCGTTCGTGATATAAAACTACGCTCGTAACTTTGAAAAGTGAAAAGAGAGCTAAATAAATGTAAACCAGAGAAATGACTTTGCTGGAGATCGGTAACCAATTAAGATCGGCTTCTTAGCGCTCTTAACTTGTAGCTAGGGCTCACTTGGGAGAGATTTATAGAGTTGTAAAACGGCGAATACTTCTGAACGAAGATAACTATACAAACGGGAACCAGTGCATTTAAATTATGAATTAAATAAGCCTTTCGATATGTAACTTATATTCATTTTTGAAACCTGTAGAATAGTATGTGTTCAAAACACGAAATTATTTCCTGAGAATTAAATATGTTTCCTTACCTTTTCCGATTCGATCTACTTCATTGCTTTTAAGAAGATCTTACAAAAAGGTGTTGTAATAGAGTGATTATTTGCGAGTCCTGCTTGCAAACGCGTTATTTTCATATGGTTTGGATAGATATTTGGCCCCAATCACCTCAAAATGTCTTTATATATAAATTAAATTAATTTAGTTAATATTGACAAGTGCTTTTCATGAGTTATGATTTTGTACAACATTACAGCATATAAAGAACAAGTGTCTGAAAAAAGTATGTCTTAAGTTTTATCTACAAGAACTACAATTAAAACATTTAGATACTTGTTCCCATTTTATTTCACTGATTTTCTCGACTATGGCAGCTTCTTTACTGACTCATAGACACCTGTCGTGTATTTCACCGACTGATATCACTGATCCTTTTTTATGGTGCAAACTTTTTAGGAGATTTATATATTGGGTTTTCCCCGAAGTGAATACACAAATTATTTAGGTATATAATTATTAGTTACCCGTAAGTGCAGTGATTTGTAGAGACCCTACAATTCCGCGTTTTAAGTAAGACCACGAACAGTTAACGCGGACCAGAACACGTTCCAGCCAATCAAAAAAGCTGGACGAAACCACAGTGCTTTCAACTGAATCTTGTCTCGAAATCGTTTCGTGAAATATCGCTGCCCCCTACTAATAAGGCGGCACCAAGCTAGACCCTACAGTCCTCTACACACCCGAGCAGAGCTCACTTGCTCATTGGCTGCCGCCACAGGCACAAGTCGTCCTCCTGTTCCATCCGGCCACACGGAGTGACGCCACCCGAGCGCTGAAAGTTTCTAATTGGTTGTGAGTTCTGCAGGGCGGGTCCATGTCGGATAAACACGAATGTTCCAATGAAACACGTTGAACAGACATATATAGTCTGTCCATGGTAAACTAAGCACTTTTAAAAGCCCTTCTTGTGGTTTACTTGTCTGCACAATTTTCATTATTCGAATATATGTAAAATTAACATTGCCATGTGCCTCATCACTTTATTCTTGCGTTGATCAAGTGAAACATCGAAATTATTAGAACAGTAAAAATTTTACATATTTGTTCATTCTTCCGCTTACATGCATTAAAAAAATTATAGAAAGCAATATAAAATATTCTAGTATCCACAAATGTTTACCTAACATTTAAAATTCGACGTTGCGACATGGAACTACTTCCCCTTCGTCGTTACCAACTTTACTGGGCTCATGACAGTCAGTGGCCAGTTAAAATGCATGCATATAGGGTTGGATACATTTTTCAAAGGTTGATTTCAAAAGTGATCACTTAAACTTGAACAGCCTGTACCTGTGGGCCTACTAACTTGGTAACAAAATAATAAAGCGATATGATAGGGTCTCTAGTGAATTGTTTGAAAATATTTCACGACTGTAAATATTTCAAAATTCTATAACTTCACTATACAGTTATGGCAGGGCGGCTTATTTGTCTGCGCGTTGTATTTGCGCCCGTACGAATCACGGGAAGTTGAATATTGCAATAACCAAGTTCTGAGTGTATAGACATGCGTCTACCGATGGCAGCACAAACCATAACAAGAGAAAATCTACCAGTCTACGTACAATGTTCACGGCCTTACTACGGTCAGGTTATTTCGCAATGAGTAGCGACACCCGATTTCCTTGGAATTGTTCTATGTCGGATACACTACAATATAGAGGTTGTCAAATGATGGATAGTACGAAATATGCGAAGGAAANAGTGTTCTATGTCAGATACACTACAATATAGAGGTTGTCAAATAATGGATAGTACGAAATATGCGAAGGAAAAAAAATTTCAATAAGCATATGGCCGATTGAGCTTCCCGTTTCACGCAAGCGCCCTCCGAAGATATTGGGTCTTGCTACGGAGGATCGAGTATACATGCCGGATGCCGGCGATGCAGAAGTACACCGCAGCAGTCTGCCGACCAGCTCTGGCTGTGCTTGCATGGAATGGCGTACGTTCTGTATCGCCAGACACGTGCAAATACAGTGAAATGGAACGCACGTAGGCTCAAAAGACGGACATGATCTTGACAGTACGGGCGCGCAAACTGTAATCGGGCGGGCCATGTCCCACCCGATTACCTGATCTAAATCTTATCGGTTCATTCCTACGGGGGAATGCAGGAGCGTTGGTTTACAGCACCCCTGTTTCCACTGTATAAATCCTACTGCAACGTGTTGTGGACCCGTTCCAACACATCCACGCCACCCACGACGTATTTGTAAGGGTGCGATCATCCATTGAAAGACGTCTGCAGGGCTGTATTGACGACCATGGTGCACATTTCGAACATTTCTTGTAGCGCTTTACACACTCTGGGCAGTGTATCTGGCATGTATACTTAGTCCACCGTAGCAACGCCCTCAAGGTTTGGATGGCGAATACGCGAAAGGGAAGCTGAATCGGCCATGTGTTTATCAACATTTTTTCCTTCGCATATTACGTACTATCCATCCTTTAAGCAGCGCCCTTTCGGCCAATGACTGAAGTCGGTCAAAAGCACAGTAGCTTGGAGTTCAGTCCGTCCTTAATTAACAACGCGAATTTTGCAGGTGTCTTTACATAACGCTTGTGATACGTGACATAGGAAACAGCAAAATACGTGATACTTGGGGCGACTCTTCTAAGGTTCAAAATTAAAGGTGGGACGATACCGCGAATATACTTTACGCGGAATTTTTTTTGCGAAGGGAAACAGGTGTTTCCAGCAACGACCCCCGCTGACGTGAAAAACGGGGCTTAATTTCATCGGATGGTGTTTTGCAGCGCTGTTCATGCACGGACATAAAACCTGTCAGCCGCGCGGCGACGTGTTCGCCAGCGGATTAAGTCGGAGATGGATCGGCTCTGGGCGAGGCCTCTGATCCACCGCGAGCGCTCGCCGGTCGCTGCAGATCCGTTATCGGCGGCCAGTCAGACGGTAACGCGACAGGGCGCCGACCAGGTGCCACGTCAATCTCCCGGTGTCGGACGACATTGCCCGCCCACGGCTAAGCTCCTTGGTTAAAATCCCACGTCATCCGCCATTTTGGATTTTTTATTTGTCTTTTCCTGATTCAAATCTAGGAGTACTTATCGAAAAATGCTACAATAAAAGCTTAGCTAATTTGCCCTTCCCATCATTATAGACATAATAGATGAACTACTAACGCATAATTACGCAACGATTAACTTAAATACAAAAGTGTGTATATTCATTTATTCTAACCTTCAATGACAATCAAAGAATACCTATTAAAAATCACCTACAAAAATTTGCCTAGAACTATGAAATGTAATGGTTCTATAATTATAAATTTTCAGTAATGACACTGACTCTTCTGTTATGACACTAAATCGAATAATTTCTGTATAAGGGCTGATGCAGCCTCTTAAATGGACCACCTGCCTGGAACTCGAGCTGCGATGTAGTGTGTTCTAAATACAGTTTTTTTTGTTAATGAATTTTATATCTACGACAATTACAACGTTAAAAACGTTCGTATGTTTACGGAAATGTGCAGTTAGTATAAGGAAACGTAATCCGTGAAGATGAAAAACGGAGATGGGCTCCGTAAATACAATATATGGAAAGTTTCCGTATTAACTATTCGCTTAAGGTTCCGGTGACAAGCACTGTCGAGTCTACATAAAGCTTTCTTCACCACTGAAACCAGAAGATAAGTTTCTGTGTCAGTCACGATATCCACGCCACGTAAGACATATTCCTTCAATCACAAAAAATAGCATCAGGCGTCTGTAACATTTAGCAACACTTAAACTACACGAACTTTAATAGACACTTAAATAAGGTTACTTAAGCCGTTGCATAAAATACCACAATTATGCCTGCAATTGTAGAAGAAGAATGCAGGTGAACGGTAAGAAGAAAAAAGAAATACAGAAAACTAACAAGAAAATGTAGGGAAATGTTCTGTGAATCCACGGAAATTTCTGTAAAATTTACGGAAAGTCCGTTTTATTCAAAAGTAACATATTCGTAATTTTACGCAGAGTTTACGAAGATTAACGGAGAATTTTTACCAGCACTTTTTTTAAAATTAATAAGAATATTTTTAACATTGAAAGCACACTTCAGACTATGCTTGTAGTAACCCCAAACAATTTTCAATGAATTCAAAATTCCTATATTGAATACCTCTTTCAACTTACTGCACTGACAAAGCAGAGTGGCGCAGTTTTCTCTCTACATGTGACAGTTTATGCCGGTACATGCAAATAGGACTCCGCCTCTGCTTCCTTAGGAAAATGTTCGATTTTCAATGAATAGAGACCCCCGTTAGTGTGTCATCTTAGGGCATCTTAAAGATTAGTCTGGGTTTGCACAGTAAAATAAAACAAAGTTACAAAAAAATTTCCCTTTTTTCTGAAGTACAAAAATATAAATTCCGAATATGGGATTACAAAATCTATTTAAAAGGTTTAATAAAATCCCACGATTTTAATTTATCCACAAAGACATTTTAATTTATATATAGTTTGTTTTATACAAAATAATTAAAAGTGCTATGGGACCCGCTCAACTGACCATCTCGCTGCTGTTGCCTGCACGAGTGCTGGAGGACAAATGGCGCGTGGCGCGCTTGTGTGCTGCTTTAAAGCTTTGCCTACTGCCCCTTCCCACCACTGCGTGACTCCTTCCGTACAGGAGGATGAGCCCAGTAGATCCATAGATTTTGCAATCCCATATTAATATTACAATGGGCCTAATAAATTCACCTAAGTCAACATCGCCTTGGATTGCTGTTCCTACATGAGGATCGTGGACATGGCTCATCTACAAAGACAATTAAATTTATATACAGTTTGTTTTATACAAAATAATTAAAAGTGAAGATTACATATATTTTAATAATAATGCAGAGCAACCCCCTCCCTCTCTTTTTTTAAAAACAGAGGAACAAACGTTTCTTCCCTAAAAACTTCTCTGGCCTGTCTCCCCGAATTTTCGACGTTCACGAAGCGGAAACGTCCCCTGGTAGCGTCATGGCTGGCTGGCGTCATGTTATCATGGAGTCGGGCAGGGGGTGGAGGGGGCAGCATGCGAAGCTTCGAAGCAGCTCATTAACCGGGGGGTTCTTTATTCCTTGAAAATCGATCATCTTACTGAGGAAACAGACACGGAGTCCTATTTGTATGTGTCGGCAGAAACCGCCACACCATACATAGTTCATGTTTCATGTAGCTATCTGCCACAGCTTGTACATTCTATCCCACCTGCTGTTGATGAAGTGTCCGCATAGTTCTGGAAACATTCACAGCACTCGTCTTCATCAAAACTATCACTATTTCCACTAGAAGAAAAAACCATTCATCAGAAGATTAATAACGAGGACTTTTTTTTGTAGATTGTTTCAATGGACATTTACCTGTATTGCGCTTCTTAGGTCTATCCAAGTCCTTTGTTAATTTTTTCGCATCCTTTGCAGCAATACGTTTTTTCGCATCCACACTCTCCCTCGTCTTGTCTTTTACACATCATGATGGGTAACTAGTTGCGCACATTGTTTTCTTGCTGATAGTTTTCCTGGAGCACGATTTGGTATGGGAGATATTGCATTTATCGATTTGGTTGGTGCCACATCTTGGTTGGAGATGCATGGAGGCGGAGAAGCTGGAAAATTGGTGACAGTTTTCATCGGTTTGAAAGCAGAAGATGTGGAAGGATATTCAGTAGCAACACCTGTTCGGAGAGGTTGAGGGATACCATTACCCTCCATAGGTAGAGGATCGTCAAGGCCACTTTCGAAAGAAGCATCACTTTCTTCAAAAAGGGACTGGTCAATTGGACCAGACCGTCGTAAATAGGTATAATCTGGAATTACTGAGGCGTTTAGAGGTACTATTCCTGTAGCCCTGAATACAGAATCACCATTTTCTACGGTAGCGGCCCGAGAGCAAGCTCTCTTCAGGAGCATTCCAAAGTGGCGACGTTCAGTGCTGGTATGACATAGCACCCAGTTATTACATGCAACTACCCAATAGGCCTTCAGTGGCTTGAAGAACATCCGATAGAGGGTCTGGAGGTAGCTGTAGCATGTCGTGTGGCTCGGCAGACATAGAATATAAATATCATTATCAACAGCTTTTTGAAGTATATCTGGAGAGTTCATATGCGAACAATGGCCATCCAGAAGAAGACATTTCCCTGCATTGTTTCGAGGAATGAAGTGGTTTTCAAGCCAGTCCATGAATATGTATTCGTTTATGTTTGCTGACTCCTTCCTCATTATTATGACTCCTCCAAGTGGCATACATTCTTCCCACATTATTTTATTATTTACTCCTTTTAAAATGCAGTGAGGTGGTAAAAATGAACACTCAGCATTACAGCACGCCACTACAACAACTGTTTCGCCCCTTTCCTTTGCTTTTATTGGATTAACGTCTTTGCTGCCTCGTCCAGCAACAGCGTGTCTAGGCTCATTCGTTTATGACAAACCCGACTCATCCAGGTTGTAAACGTTACTTGGTTTACACAAATTATCTTCGGTCAAGGTTTTCTGCAATAGCACAAAATAGGCTTTAACTTCTTCCTTGTCCATCCTTTCTGCACGATTATTTGATATGTCTTGAGATTTCCTAACATACAAATCTGTGTTTCTCTTCATAAAAGACGTGTACCAATCACAGCCCGTTAATCGCATTTTCTTGTTGAATCTCTGTGCCTTATTTATTGAGACCGCTAATTTATAAGCGATTATTCTAAGGATTTTCCGTAGTTAGAGCAAAGCCTGCTGCCTGAAGCTTTTTAACGTGGTTAGCAAGCTTTTTTTCGGCGTCTTCCTTTAACAATGGAGGTTGACCAAGTTTTACTTTAATGAAACGCTCTGTGGTTAATCTAGTGCGCAGCGTTTTCTCCGGGATGTTACTTTCCCTTGCATATTGCCTTATTGGTCTCGTACAGCACCGCCAACATTATCTAAGACTTCCTGTGTCCACACTGCCCGACTGTTTTTCCTAGGTCTAAATATCGTAGGCATTTCCAACCATTTAAGCTGGAAAGAGGGAGAAAATGTAATCACTTACCACTCCGAAATGGTTTTTAAAAATTCTAAAACAAAATCAAGAGAACTATGTAAAGTCACTTCCCCATTTATAAGACTGAACAATAACTTATACAGTAGCACCCCGAGTGATGTAAACTGCGACTTACGTAAATTCGCACTTGAGTGCTTGAATGGCACACCGACGAAAAGCTTGAGAGCGTGGTCTCTTAGTACTAGCACAGGACACACAAAACTGTGACTCACATCTGCTCATTTGTCCGTTTGACCTTGGCCACCGTACAGTGGAGGGGTAGCATCAAGCAACTGACGTAAATGACGTAAATATTGCGTGTGCGCATAATTATTTTTTGTTTGAGATAACATTTACGCACAAGGGTACTAGAGGTATTTTTTACATTTTAGTTCTTCTTGTTATTTTATATTGTACATCCAATACAATTACATTTATAAGCATTATATTTCGAATACTACTGTTTTATTTGAAGTTGCATTTAATTAATTAACAAAGTAATTAAACTGAATATAACATGCGAGTTATGTATCTGATGCCAAAACATAACCCTTACGTACGTCGGGGTGTTAATATATATAATAAAGGAAAATTTATAATTTGTATTAACTATGCTCTATATCTCCCGTTCACAAAATTCGCTGTATCTCCCGAAGGCTTGGGAGATACGACGCACCCATAGCTGATGTTTAAAATGGTGGAAATTGCACGAGACGGCGTGAACACAAGATTAGCTTAATACTCTTCTCAACTCCAGATGACAACTTACTTCGAATTACAGAAAAAGTGGATATAAAACAATTTAACTACAACACGAAGAATTTTTCAGTACTAACCAATCGTGCGTTTATGAAGAAAGTGCTGTAGTTAAAAAAAAACTGGAAGTGCTCGACAACGCAAGCATACACTCTAGTAGACCAAAGGAGACTGCTGCGCACGATGACTGCGCATTAGCTCTTTCCCTTCCACGGAATTCTGGGACTGCGTCATATCTCCCGCCGCGTCATATCTCCCAGATTTACCTTATATAAATAAATATATATAACAATATACATGAAAATATGTAAACATGGCGCATCTAAATTTTTGACTGTTAAACTTCGGCTGCAGGCTAATCACGAAAAAATAAGTTCAAAACATATGAGACCTACTGTCTAAAATGAATTCGAAGGGTGGTACACAATTTCGATGTTGTAACTGCAGAAATAATTTATTTGCAGTACCACTGTTATGTACCTCTGTCTGGAATCTTCCATTTTGATGACAGCGTCAGGTGTTGTGGTGTTTGAAGATATTTGAAAAAGTTAACCCTTATCCAGACAACCAGTGTTCCATCTTAAATATTATCTCCAATATTTACAATAAACAGGTGCTTGAGGTCCAACTTCAAAGATATGTACACCCTTAGTATACACTTTAGACCATAGCTCGCATATATATTTTGAACTTTTTTTTTAGTGATTAACCTGCAGCAGACGTTTGTAGGTCGAATTTATATACAGCCTGTATATACAGGATGATTCTAAAATCATGGGACAAACTTTTAGGGGTGGTAGAGCTCACTAAAACAAACAATTATTGTATAGGAATATATGGGCGGAAGTGACGCGTTGAGGCACAAACACAAAAATAACACACACGAAATGCAACACAATTTTTATTTACAACGTCGCCACTAAATGCCTTTTTACAGCAATGTTTATAATAATTGCTCAAAATTGCTACCACCGATAGTAATGCAAGCTTGGTAGCGTCGGTGGAGTGATTGGGGAACAGATTCAATTACGCAGGGTATTTCACGCACGCGTGCAGCCGCACAGGATAGTCGAGCGACGAGGTCTTCAATGGAATCAACTGGAGTCTCGTAAATGAGGGCTTTCAAATGCCCCTATAGGAACAAATTGAGATTCGATAAAAAGGCATTTAGCGTGACGTTCTAATAAACAATGTTTTGCATGTAATGTGTTATGCTTGTGTTTGTACCTCAACGCGTCACTTCCGCCCATATATTCCTTTACAATAATTGTTTGTTTTAGTGAGCTCTAACACCCCTCAAAGTTTGTCCCATGATTTTAGAATCATCCTCTATACATATTTATGTGTATATAAATATATACATCCTGTATATGTGTACATATAATTTTATATATATATAATTTAATGCTTTGCCGGTTTTCAGTCTAGACACAATTATTTTTCCTATTACTAGTAATGTCACCTGTTAATTTTTACTTCAGATTTGCATTAAATAAAAAAAATTAAGTGAATTCACATACGCCATTTGCTATTTCACAACAATAATGAGAGTTGGAATGTCACAAATGGTCCATGAAATTGTCGCTGATATGCACCCAGCAGTAACAGTTACAATGCAATAAATGGCACCTAAGTTTGCTGCTATTATGTCTCCAGCAGTAAGCAACAGTCGGTGTGTCATAAAAAGCCTATTGGCTTTCTGCTAATATTTCCCCAGCATAAGGTAACCGTAATCATGTCATAAATGGCCCATAAAAGTTCTGCTAAAATTTTCCTAGCTGTTAGTAACAATTAGCGTTTTGTCTATCGTCCGCTTGTGGGGCTTCTGTTGGATTCTAAGAACCATAGTGAATGCACTGACCCACATTTAAGTTATTTAAAAAATAGGTCTATTCACTTTTATTGATATGTCCTGATTGCGAACCCTGCATGAAATGCTGGCAGTAATAAATGCGAACGTTTTTCCACTGTTGGCCAACTGTTAATTACTTGTCGTTTGCTACTTAGGCTGAGTAGGTAACGCACGCACGCTGTGAATTGAAGTTGGTGAAAACCTATGTATATTACTGTTGCTAGGAAATATACATTAAACACGTGTTTTACTACAGGTAGTGTATACTATTAGCTGCGACTTACGTTTCAGTAATTAAATTAATAATTATTTCTCCGGGTGGCTGTGCAGGAAGTGATCCCATTGCGACACTTTGCCCGGCGGGCCGCAACGCTACTAGAAACACAACTGCCGTGACATGAACGTTCGCGTGTTTCTCGAGCACCCTGCCGCCAGATGAATAGGTGAATTATTCCGGTCTCTAATCACGGAGACGGTAATAGGTCGGGTCCTTAAAAAGAAAATCACCACTTCGCTGTTAAAACTCACGGACTTCTCGAAGGAAGGGAGGTCAGGTGAACTTATTTTTGCATCCCGAGTTCACGCCCTACTCCAACCAGTTCTCCGTTAAGTAGTCGTTCCACGGCATGCTGCCCGCACAATCCGCCCACGGCCCGATGTTTCCCCGTCGACCACTTGAATAAATCCCCGGGAGAACCGGAATTCGCTTTCAGCGTTCGTCCTACCGCGCGTCCCCGCCCATCATCACGTAACATTCGGTGGCTCTCGTCCTCCCAGATACACCCCACTAACATCCCTTCTTCTATCATCCTAGCCTCTCTCACACACACGCGAGCTCACTCTCCCCTCGAGGCTTCCCACCTTGACAACCAATTACAGCCGATGACAGACGTGTAATTTCCGCGCGTTAATTCGACGAAGCGGTGACCTGCACGTGGGGCTGTTTGTTTATGCGGGGATGGACGGGTTTCGGTTCCTGCGGTATCGGAGTTAAGAGCTGCCCTTCCTGTCTTGCGTGGGCCGCTACAAGCTGCCTAGTTATTCCGTGACGGCTGGTAACCTTACGCAAGTTATGCTGGCGTCAGCTCGTCTCTCCACGTGGTTGTTTTCCGGGTTCAAAAAAAAAAATCATCCTCCTCTTCAAAACGCAGTTCGTCAGCTGGCTACACGTCACGTCGGTAAATGGTGATTGGCTGTTCGCTTGTGAGTGGTCGCAATTCTTACAGTATCCAGCGGCTGCGCGCGCCAACTGTGTAATATAGTTACATGTTCTTCACGGTAAACTGAGCAATTTCCAAAGCCCTGCTTAAGATGCACTTTTATGCACGTTGTATATATTCTTCAGCCGTATAGAAAATTTAACATTGCCACGGGTCTGATCTCTTTATTAACGCGTCGGTCAAACGAATCTGTGAAATTATTAGAAAACTAAATATGTTACAAACGTGGTAATTCCTATACTTATATGTAGGGCCAGTGACTTTTCGCGTAAAAATCGGAGCACACAGTAGACTTAAATAATATATACACACCTCAGCTGTTGCTATACCTCCATTGGCTGCTGGTGCAGTGTCCGTCTTTGACCAAGCCGCTCAGGACTAAGTAACTCCGACACTGAANTATACCTCCATTGGCTGCTGGTGCAGTGTCCGTCTTTGACCAAGCCGCTCAGGACTAAGTAACTCCGACACTGAACTTTCGTGATTCGTGCGCAAACGGTTAACACGGGTGAGAACATTTTCTAGCCAATCAAAGAAGCTGGACGACCCTGCNTTTCGTGATTCGTGCGCAAACGGTTAACACGGGTGAGAACATTTTCTAGCCAATCAAAGAAGCTGGACGACCCTGCAGTGCTTTGGACTGTAACTTGTCTGGAAATCTTTTCCCGAAATATCACTGCCCCTGTTTATAAACGTAAAAAGAATGTAACGAAAAGCAAACCATTTCAGTATTCAGAAATGTTTATCTATCGCTTTTAGTTCAAAGTTGAGTTATGGAACTACTTTTCCTTTCGCCATTACCAACTTTACTGGGCGCATGCCGGTCAACGTGCCCGTTAAAATACNAGTTATGGAACTACTTTTCCTTTCGCCATTACCAACTTTACTGGGCGCATGCCGGTCAACGTGCCCGTTAAAATACATGCAGCTAGGGGCAGTGACATTTCTAAAAGTTCGTTAAGTGCTCAATCAACCGTGAACAGCCTATACGAGGCAGTAGACTAAATATGAGGTAGACAGATCTCGCTGGCTGCGCGCAGACAATCTCAGTGCCCCAACATTGAACTGCTTTTCTGTCAACACGTCTAGCGGAAACGGTATGGTTTGGATTTTAGGTTAGAAAATTTATTTGCAAACAAGTGATTAGAGATGTTTTTATACTTCTTCTAAGAAATTTGTAATGCAGTTTGACTAAATTAAAATGGGTAAATAATTTTATTAGTATCAAAGCAAATGTCATTAAAAAATTAAGATATAAACTAACACGTTCATCACGGTTGACCATTTGACTTTGACAGTTGTGTATGATTGGAGTAGGTCAATGTTGGGTACATGCGCGGAAGACGAATAAGTGGTTTACCTTATCTTTACTTTAGTCTTATGAAAACTATCACCATATTTAAATGTAACATATGACCGCAGAGCGGACAAGTGCACAGAGGCGAAATAGCGTGATGGTTACTTTTATGATGGCGTACATATTCGCTGATTCGTTCCGTGAGGATCAAGGAACGGGCCTCGTGTCTGATTGGCTACTTCGTGATTCGAAAGATCCTCTATTGGTTGGGCTGCAACTTGGCGTGCAAGACGTGACGACATTTATCAAAGTGGAGGGGAGAGATTCGTGCGGCGCTTAACATCGAGGTCTTGAGCGCCGATGAGGGCGAAGCGAGGTGAGTTTGGAGCGGCGCCGGAATTCAAAAGTGGAGGAAACGGGAGATCTCCGAGAAAACCCGCCAACCAGCGGCATCGTCCGGCACGATTTCGACGTGCGAAAATCCTGAAGTGACCCAGCCGGGAATCAAGCCCAGTTCGCCTAAGTGGGGGACGAGTAGTCTCACTAGTACACAATCAAGGCCCCTGCCATTTATTAACATTTAGAGTACTATTCTTAAGTATATCTCTGAGCTGCACTGGTTGATAGTACTTATTTGTAGGGGCAGTGATATTTCGAGNAGTTATGGAACTACTTTTCCTTCCGCCGTTACCAACTTTACTGGGCGCATGCCGGTCAACGTGCCCGTTAAAATACTTGCAGCTAGGGGCAGTGACATTTCTAAAAGTTCGTTAAGTGCTCAATCAACTGTGAACAGCCTATACGAGGCAGTAGACTAAATATGAGGTAGACAGATCTCGCTGGCTGCGCGCAGCCAATCTCAGTGCCCCAACATTGAACTGCTTTTCTGTCAACACGTCTAGCGGAAACGGTATGGTTTGGATTTTAGGTTAGAAAATTTATTTGCAAACAAGTGATTAGAGATGTTTTTATACTTCCTCTAAGAAATTTGTAATGCAGTTTGACTAAATTAAAATGGGTAAATAATTTTATTAGTAACAAAGCAAATGTTATTAAAAAATTAAGATATAAACTAACACGTTCATCACGGTTGACCATTTGACTTTGACAGTTGTGTATGATTGGAGTAGGTCAATGTTGGGTACATGCGCGGAAGACGAATAAGTGGTTTACCTTATATTTACTTTAGTCTTATGAAAACTATCACCATATTTAAATGTAACATATCACCGCAGAGCGGACAAGTGCACAGAGGCGAAATAGCGTGACGGTTACTTTTATGATGGCGTACATATTCGCTGATTCGTTCCGTGAGGATCAAGGAACGGGCCTCGTGTCTGATTGGCTACTTCGTGATTCGAAAGATCCTCTATTGGTTGGGCTGCAACTTGGCGTGCAAGACGTGACGACATTTATCAAAGTGGAGGGGAGAGATTCGTGCGGCGCTTAACATCGAGGTCTTGAGCGCCGATGAGGGCGAAGCGAGGTGAGTTTGGAGCGGCGCCGGAATTCAAAAGTGGAGGAAACGGGAGATCTCCGAGAAAACCCGCCAACCAGCGGCATCGTCCGGCACGATTTCGACGTGCGAAAATCCTGAAGTGACCCAGCCGGGAATCAAGCCCAGTTCGCCTAAGTGGGGGACGAGTAGTCTCACTAGTACACAATCAGGGCCCCTGCCATTTATTAACATTTCGAGTACTATTCTTAAGTATATCTCTGAGCTGCACTGGTTGATAGTACTTATTTGTAGGGGCAGTGATATTTCGAGAAAATATTTCGAGCCAAGATACAGTCCAAAGCACAGTAGGGTCGTCCAGCTTCTTTGATTGGCTAAAAATGTTCTGCCTCGTGTTAACAGTTTGCGCACGAATAACGAAGGTTCAGTGTCGGAGTTACTTAGTCCTGAGTGGCTTGGTAAAAGACGGACACGGCACCAGCAGCCAATTGAGGTATAACAACAGCCGAGGTGTGTATACAGTATTGAAATATTCTGTGTGCTCCGATTTTTACGCGATAAGTCACTGACCCTAGGTATAGAACATCGAATGAGGCTAGAACTATGGACTAATGAAGAGGTAGGGTGAATTTAATAATATGCGCTCTTTGTGAACATTGGCTTATGATTTTCGAACTAAATCTAGGGCAAGGAAAATTTCGCTTTTTAATCGACNATGCGCTCTTTGTGAACATTGGCTTATGATTTTCGAACTAAATCTAGGGCAAGGAAAATTTCGCTTTTTAATCGACCTGTAGGCTAAACTCCGCGGTCCAGTGTGTTTTCGAGGTTCAACTTCTTGTTCATTGGTTGCTGCTCCAGCAGGTAGTCGTTTTGCCTTGGAGCAAGAGGCACGGGATTCGGCACTTGTTTTCTTAAAAGTCTGTTATTGGCTAAGAGTTTACATGGGCGTGTCTTAATAAACTGTGAGCCAGTATCAAACATAAGCTAAATGTACACGTGTTTGAAGTATAACTTGTCTTAAAATGATTTCGCGGAATTTTCCAGTGCCTTACTATTGCTAATATTACAGTGAGCATCATGTTATCAAACAGTGACGTTTACATTTGGTTTTTCTAATAAACTGGGTTGTTGCAAAAAAATATAATAGTGGGTAAGTAGATCACATTCTTATTGCATAAAACCTCGGTCGGAATAAGTGTACTGTCATATTGAAACACGTAGGCTTATGTATTTAAACCTCGTGTTTACCGAAATGTTAACAATTATTGTGGCAAAACAGCCGTCCATTGCTGGGTCACACAAGTTGCTCACTGGGCGGCTGTCATCCGCATTCTACGGTTATATTAGCTCTATGGTTATAATAAATCGCCTATATTAATAACTGCACGAACGCCAATACCTGTGGAGCTCTGTTTTCCCACTTACGCCGTCCTACAGCCATAAACAATAGCAAGAAACTTGTTCTAAGTTCGTTATGGCCAGTGGGAGAAAAAGTTGTTTGTGTTACAATTAATGTGTATTTATTTCACTGACAGGATTTACAGACAGCAGCACTGTAAAATGAATATAAACTGAAACATACACATTTTTTGGTCAATTTATTTTGAGCAATTTGTAAAAAAAAATATCTACATTATGTTCTGAAGAATCCAGACTACTGCAAATATTTTATGATAATACATTTTTGTATGGCTTAATAAATATAGTGTATTTTTCCTGCTACATGGTCGTTCTATAAACGCTCAATGTCAGTGTAGTTGTACAACTTCCATTGTGTTATTTTACAATAACCGTTTACCCGCAAAGTTGCATTACATTCTGGACTGGGTATGAACAAATTGTCAGTAACTTTACATTTTTATGAGTAATTTGCTAANGCAAAGTTGCATTACATTCTGGACTGGGTATGAACAAATTGTCAGTAACTTTACATTTTTATGAGTAATTTGCTAACATTTTCACTCTATTTTTAATTTTACGCTAATATTCCTCTGAATTCAAAGATAACTTCAAGCATTTGTTATAAACANCATTTTCACTCTATTTTTAATTTTACGCTAATATTCCTCTGAATTCAAAGATAACTTCAAGCATTTGTTATAAACATGTGATCTAGCGGTAGGGAGCCGAAATACGTATTATATATTTGAAGTTAGTTATTATATATATTTTGGAGACAGCTTTCTCGAACTCTGTTTAGTTACCAATTTACAGAAAGTAGTAGAATGAAGTGAAAATGGTAAGAATCTACATACATAGTGTGTGAATTAGCACGAAACAGTTGTAAAATAACTGATACTGACGGTAAAGTTACTTGGTAAAACAGTAAAATTTTTTTAGAAATTGTGTATTTACAATTGCAGTGAATGTATTATTTTACTTTTGTGTAAGCGAAAAAAGACACATGCTGTATGTACAATGTGGTGAGATTACAATCGCGATATCTGTGTAATGTTCTTGCCATGGTGAAAAAACACACCAATGTGACGGTTTATTTACTGCTTCATAGTGATTGTAATTTCATACTATTCTATGTAATATTATTAGTACAGTGTGTATGATATTTTACTAATTTTTAGGAATAATTTTCTTGGTCACAGAATACGAAAACATTGGCATACGTAGGCGTAAAAATACACTGCCTTCTATAGAGATTCTGCTACCACATACATTTGCGTAAAACTACACAATTTTTTAAATTTAAGTGTTGATTTTGATTTTGGTAATTTAAAAGCTATTTCAACGTTTTGATGTTGTCGTCAGAACTTGTGAAACACTAGCAAAATAAATTNGATTTTGGTAATTTAAAAGCTATTTCAACGTTTTGATGTTGTCGTCAGAACTTGTGAAACACTAGCAAAATAAATTGTTTCCTTGTGGGTTTTGTTTTCGATGGCAGAAATGTTTGCTAACTAACAAATGTAACTTCATTCAGGCGTAGATATAGAGTGTTCCCAGTTTTCAGTGGTGGAATTTTATACTAATAGAGTTTCAGACTTTTAACGATTTCAAATTTATGATNCGAGTGTTCCCAGTTTTCAGTGGTGGAATTTTATACTAATAGAGTTTCAGACTTTTAACGATTTCAAATTTATGATGCATGTTACAGAATCTTACTGCAGAACAGTGCTCACATCATCATAAAAATTTGTTTTATTTATTATTTAAATCGTGTTTTAATTATGCAACAAGAATTCAGGCTTTAAAATATATTATTAGAGACCTGAAACATTCGCAGATTCATTTTGGGACAAGCTAGGATTCAAAACACGTGCGTTTATATAACTTTAGCCATTGGTCCACGCGGTGTTTGACACCTCCTGGAGAACGGTGTCCAATTGTCGCCTACCACTGTGACAGCAGACAACCAATGCGCAGTTGATATCAGCATATTTGTACGTAAGACTGTATAGTCTAGCCTGCAGGTCATTGAACTCGCGAATTTTTCAGGTCTCTATATATTATATCTATTATATAACTGTCAAATCTGATAAAATGGACCCTACTGCGAGCACCAAGCAATTTAACAAATGTTGAGAAATAAATAAGTTAGAATAAATAAACAACTGCGCCACCTTAAATTTTTCTTCGTGGGAAAAAAACATGCGAAGAGACTAGGGCCTGCGTGCCCTATTCTTGGCTGATCAGAAAGCAAAAAGAAAAATATTCTCAATACTCAGCGATGAAATATGTTTCTACCATTGCTAAGCGAAAACTTAAATATCTAAATAAGATATGTTTACTTTAAAAACAGCGTATCAGAACTCAATTTTACAACATTTTACGTGTGAACTATTTTAAGTAGTTGTTGCCAACGCGGCAATGTTCTAGCAATTTTTCTTTCACATTGATTACGATACAAACATAGTTAAGAGATGATAATATAGTACAAGTTTAATTTAATCAAAATTAGAGTTTGTGTATAAAATTTGTTTAAAACACAGGCAGAATTGTTAAACCTGGGGTGATTTTCAGAGGTTCGTTTACAAAAGTGTGAAATGACCATGAATGAAAAACATCTATAAATTATTAATGTTAAGTAGTAGCTAGAGATCTGAAAATGTTGTGAATTCATTTGAGATACTTTAGATTTCACACTTTCTTACGTCTGATTACCCTTAGTAGGTCTATTGGTTAACGATATATTTGACACCTCCTGAAATACTCCAAGCGAATTATAAACAATCTACATATTGCAGGTCCAATCAGGACTTCCTAATGCGGCAGCGATCAGCCAACAAACGTTTCATATCGGCTAGAGTAAAATAACTACCATGGAATCTAACCCATAGAACAAAGAACTTGAGAACTTTTCCCATCTCTAGCGATAGGGGTACGAGATTTTTAATGACAGTAGTAAAATATAAACCACAAAATGCGCGAATCATGTACAATGAGTGCACAAGAATCTGATTATACACCAGGCAGCGTATAGACAAATTTTCATAGACTATAATTAGGGGCAGTGACATTTCGCAAAAAGATTTCGAGACAAGATAGAGCCCAAAGCACTGTAGGGTCGTCCAGCTTCTTTGATTGCCTAAATAATGTTCTGGCACGAAGGTTCAGTGTCGGAGTTACTTAGTCCTGAGTGGCTTGGTCAAAGACGGACACGGCACCAGCAGCCAATAAAGGTATAACAACAGCTGAGGTGTGTATATAGTATTGGAGTCTACTGTGTGCTCCGATTTTTACGTGAAAAGTCACTGGCCCTAATTATAATATACTAAGTACTGTGAAGTCTAGTCATGTTGTAAAACAAACACCCGAGACTTCCTGTTTTGTAAATATTATTAACTTCAGGAAATAGTTTCCATGATTGCTCCAAAAAGGTACATAAACTCAAAGATAACATTTGCATCAGTAATACGGGGAAGAACTTTGAAAGTCACCGACAAAAATCGTATGAGCAACATCTAACTTAAAATTTACCGGGTTCTGTTTGACCAGTTTTCCCAGCAAGCCGAAAGTCAGAGCCGGTGATTTTTCGAGAATCAAATGAGCACACGGAAGACTTATGTTCTTGATAATGCACGAGCCATCATTTAATCGTCTGCCATCAGTTTCTGTTTGCACGAGACGCCATTTCCGTGCTAGACTTGTCCACTCGGAATGCCGGTAACTTCGACGCAGAACATTTGTGATTGGTGAGCTAACGGTTAACACGTGCCAAAACAATATTCGACCAGCCAAGAGCGATGAACGACCCTACAGTGTTTTCAGAGATACCTTGTCCAAAATTTTTTCTAGAAATATTAGTGCCTTGGCTGTAGCTAGAGCAACAACCATTTCGGGAATTATTTCGGGGACACGGTAGACCTCAAGAAGAGCTTAGTGCTTTTCTTCTAGTTTTACGATTNCGGTTTCTGTTTGCACGAGACGCCATTTCCGTGCTAGACTTGTCCACTCGGAATGCCGGTAACTTCGACGCAGAACATTTGTGATTGGTGAGCTAACGGTTAACACGTGCCAAAACAATATTCGACCAGCCAAGAGCGATGAACGACCCTACAGTGTTTTCAGAGATACCTTGTCCAAAATCTTTTCTAGAAATATTAGTGCCTTGGCTGTAGCTAAAGCAACAACCATTTCGGGAATTATTTCGGGGACACGGTAGACCTCAAGAAGAGCTTAGTGCTTTTCTTCTAGTTTTACGATTGGACCGCGATTATCAAGACACACCTTGTGTAACCACGAGGCAATAACAAACACAAGGCACGACTGCGACCGAGAGCCCCAGGGGCCGCGGTCGCTCAGTGGCTAGAGCGCTCGCATCCCACCAAGGCGAACAGTGTTCGATTCCCGGCATGGTCAGTACAGATTTTCGCGCGTGGGAATCGCACCGGACGATGCCGCTGGTCGGCCAGTTTTCTCGAGGATCTCCAGTTATCTCCCGCTCTTGCATTCCGGTGCTGCTCCATATCACCTCGCTTCACCCTCATCGGCTCTCAAGACCTCGATGTTAAGAGCCGCCCAAATTTCTCAACGCCATGAACTACAGCAATACACACCCTAGCAAAATGGCATCACTGGCTTGCAAAATGTTAGAATGCGGTTGACCAATCTGCGCCTGGTAACTTACTCGCCAGCCGACAGCCCAGACAATAGGGAATTTTTGCTGCATGCAGTAGGCAGTCAGACACAAGGCTCGTTTTCACATTCTCGCGCCATTTCGCCTCTGCATAATTGTCTACTCAGTGACTGAAATATGAACCATCCTGTTATAGGCTATTCGCGTTAAACTGAGCACTTTTTAAAGCCCTCTCATTTGGAATAATGGTCAATAAATATGTTTTATTTTAGTGGCAGACGTTAACTTTCGAGTGTGGCTGAATAGACTCACTGTGTTTATTATTACCATGACAATGTTTATTTCAAAAATTAAGTTAAAGGATAAAAAGTGGCTAAAAAAAAAGTAACAAGAGCCTTAAAAGTGCTCACTTTACCGTGAACCGCCTAAACAAAGGTTTGGCACTGTAATAGCAGCGACAAACGATGTTATCCATTCGCGGTTACTTCAAACTATTCTGAAGCCCTGATAAAGTTCTTCTTCCAGGAAATTCATCTGCCTCGTGAAAACCAAGCTTAACAATTAATTGAAAATTGCACCAAAGGACAACGCACCGAATTCGTGCGCAGTCAATTTAATAATATTTTACATGAGAANAATTAATTGAAAATTGCACCAAAGGACAACGCACCGAATTCGTGCGCAGTCAATTTAATAATATTTTACATGAGAACTATTCCCTTCTACGCATTATCAGCACACCTATTTTATCCCAGTTTTCATTCGTATTAATTATAAAATAAATATGACATTTTATAAATAAAAAACAAGTAGAAGTTTTATTTAACAATAAATGAGATACTGTAATATTTAGATAAGCACAAAACGCTAGTGAAACATATAATGTTTAGCAAACAGCCAAACATGTGACACTTAAATTCAAAAAGTGTGAACATACCGCGTATAGACTATGTTCGTAATTTGACGTTGTGACTGAAATATTCAATAAATTAGTTTAATATTTAAATATTTCACAATTAAATATTGGTGCATAAAACTCTATAAATTTTCTTTGAACAATTAAAAAAAAAGTACAAACAACAATACAAATCTCCCGAACATTTCTTGTCAAAATGTGTACATTAATACGAAGGAACTTTAATTCAGGAAATTTGATTATATTCGTACGGCCAAATTGTTGTGAAACACCAACTATTTTTACAAAACTACGTTATATTCTATTAAAATTAATCCTGCCATGCTACTGGGAATGCCGAGATCAGTTACTAAACCTAGATTTTTAAATATGGAAATAGGAACTACTATAGGAATTCAAAAATGCAATATTTTAAGCAGAATAATAAAAATATCAAGCTATGCAAGAATTTTTCAGTCAAATTTGAAATAAATCTTGGTCAGTTAATATACAAAAAAAAATTAAAATTACAATTAATTTAGTTTTCGCCTTATTAACTGTGCTTATTAATTATAGGCGATTTATGTTTGCTAAAGTACTTTTACTTTCCTCGATAAATATTATCCAACATGTATCGGGATATCGATAACGTCCGTAAAATATATCTCTTTTTTTAAATATATTTTCCGCTAACCTAACTAGTAAATGTTTAAGTAATAGTTACTCAAGATTTATTTTTGAAATAACGGCGGTCAAAGCAACCATCAAGATTGGATCAAAGTTCTTCGTCACGTATCAAAATCTTAGTAGCAAGATCGTCTGTTTAATTTGCCTGTGGCATAATCCCTTCTAAGGATTAATTATTTATTTCTCTTTCNTCTTAGTAGCAAGATCGTCTGTTTAATTTGCCTGTGGCATAATCCCTTCTAAGGATTAATTATTTATTTCTCTTTCACCCAGAAATGATAGAACCTGAACTTTTTAATAGCGTTTTAAATGTTTGGCTAATACGAGGCTAGAGGAACCCACCAAATTCACATTATTTATCTCCCAATTACCAGAATTTAAAGTAAACGTTTCTGCATATGATTTATTCAACCTCGTCCAGAAGTGAGACAAAGACAAACACCGACTTTGTTTTTCGAATATTCTCGGTGTAAAACTTCTTTAAGAAAGATGACTATTATTTAAATTAAAACCAGTCTGAATTGTTTATTATTAACTATCTTCTTGAAATGGAACTTAACCATGAAGTCATGATTATGCATTTAACAACAAAACAAGAATAAAAACATACCTGAAGAGGGAAAAAACGGACACATTTCGTGCCTAAGGTCAAGGAAGGAAAACTGAACCGCTGAAAGTTTGAGCAACATTGTTGATGATTTACTATTTTGCGCAAGCGAATACCAATTTATATTCAAATTGACATTGTATTCGAACGAAGAGACGTAATCGAGAGCCACAGCAGGTAATTGGAGTTGCAATGGAAAAATAATTTTGTATGCATGAAAGGCATCTTTCTTTGGCTCAAAGTATGATGGATGTTTTTAATGTATCGATGGTACGAGAAAAAAAACTGTGCTTAATTTATATTTTACCTCGAAATATGAGGAACCGGTTTCAAGTGCTTTAAACGTATTGCTCATCAACATAGAAGGTTCATCGAGGTAATTTTTATACTACTCAAAACCTCAAGCGGACCACCCGTGCGTTTATGGATTGCCGTAAAACTATGTGTTTGGTAAACGCAACCGTGGCGAAACAAAAAAAAAATGTAATTAAGTCGTAAAAAATGCCAATGGCGACAAGCTAAAGGTAAAAGAGACAGACATTTTCAAACGAAGTTACAAGAGCAGAAAATTATATTACGGTTGCAGTGTGAAGCCTTTTCAGTGACGTGTGTTCCATTTTTGGCAAGTGATCAAGGCGTGCGCACGAAGCGTGTCAAGTGATAATTGNAGCCTTTTCAGTGACGTGTGTTCCATTTTTGGCAAGTGATCAAGGCGTGCGCACGAAGCGTGTCAAGTGATAATTGCGTGTTTATTTTGGAATGCGTGATCCCGTTATTGTAATTCCAGCGTCGGTTCATAACCTGGTACAAAATATGTTTTCTGTTTTTTTATTTGTACGTACCCACAACACTTAAATGGTGATTTTGACGTGCCATTATGCAAAACCTATGAGATCTTATTTTTGTTTTCGTAACGGAAGAGTGCTATCAAGAAAAGTCTACAAATTGAACGGTATTTCGTACAAATATGAAATAATGGATATTTTGGTAACCAGCACTCATTAAATGCCAAATATGGAGTCGGCCCATCTGAAATATCAGTGGCTGTGCTCAGAATTGAAGCGGAAATTTGCTGTTGTTGTTCCTTATAGCATGTTCTACATTGGTATCTCGGAATTACGTCATTTACCATTGTTGTAATTAATGCCTATTTCTTATTTAGGTTAGATGCCAATATTTATTTTCAATTTACATAGTAGCATACAGTTGCTAGTGGTTTTAAGGAAGTAATATTTACGTTGCATTTTAAATAACTGATTAACAAATCACATTAATAATTAATATAAGAGATATTTATTCAGATTTTTATTCGTCACGAAGTCCCAAAAGCAGTTTTTTTTNATCACATTAATAATTAATATAAGAGATATTTATTCAGATTTTTATTCGTCACGAAGTCCCAAAAGCAGTTTTTTTTAACTTCCACGATAAACAGCTTAATAACCGTGATGGTCGACTCAACATGGATGGCTTAATACTGGCAANGTTTTTTTTAACTTCCACGATAAACAGCTTAATAACCGTGATGGTCGACTCAACATGGATGGCTTAATACTGGCAATTTCCGCTCGTGTTCATCGTTCCGTTTGTAGTGGTACGAGAATTTCGCCAATTCATCTAGCAGCAACCTAGACTAGAATTTCCATTACTTTCACATACTTGGGGCACAACTGTTTATTCATTGGACTCTGCCATGGAAATACGTACGTTGCCACATTCTGTCTCCGGGGTTTTCCACGGGGTGACTTGAACGCTAACCAAAAAATGTTTCGGTAAGTTACTCTGACCAGCGAACCGATTTCTGCCAAACATAAATTTATTGACCTCTATCCGTTGTACGGAAGCTGTACATGGCCCAATTCATGAGTATCTCCAGTAGTACCAACCAGTTTTCAAAACATCCTTTTTTCATCCCCTAATTCAAATTTAATTTTTTGTTACGAGAATACACCACAGGGTCCTGAGCAACGCAAATTACAGCAACATAATCAATAAGGCCTTAATGAACAGGAAAATTCTTCCAACATATTTAATTTAAGCAGATTGGATTGGATGCCTGAAGGCCTATCAGGGGATAGCTTTTAAAATAACATATAGCCTAACTTTATCTAACACCCATGCCTTAGTCTTATCTAGGATTCGAACACAGAATCTCCTGCACCCCAGGCCGATGGCGCCTCAACCGACTGAGCCACGGGAGGTCAGCTAATATAAGCAGAAGAAGAGGCCGGAGTATTATGGATTCTACGAGAAAAACTTATTTACAATTATCCACTATCAGTTTTGGCAATCGTAGCGGGCAAACTGCGATCGCGAGTGATGGCACATTTGGCTTTCTTGGTTTCTGGTGGTAATTTTAAAGAGTTTCCTGCTGCCACGTGTTTCACGTAGTTTTCACTAATTTTTAATGTTCGAAGATAAAGTTGTAAATTACACAAATATCCTAAATGTCGCAATAACAGTAGTTATCTAATTATAATGGCGATAAATCGCAGTATAGTTCGGTAGGTGTTCGTCCTTGAGACCAGAAGCTAGAAGTAATACAGAAAATTACATATTTCATAAGAAAGAAAGCTTTATTTCATTTAAAAACATAGTCTGTATTTATTTGCAAAAATCTATTAATTGAATATTTCCTTAAAAATATACGTATTACGTTTCCAGATTTTGAATGTTTTAATTATTTGTTTAAAGCCTTTCACAAGTTAGATTCACGAATTATTTTGATCGCTAAGCTTTACGGGTCGGTACATGTGCCACGCCCTTTTACAAGCTACCTGTGGCTCTCGGCTGAGAAATGAAAGCTAATAAATTCCACAGTGGCGTCGCTAATGCAATCAGCAAGAATGTTCTCCCGCGAGTTCGAAACGCACGAAAATAAACCGTGATTAAGAAACCAAAACATAGCGGATTTTTTGAAATTTTTTTTTTCCCCCACCTTCTGTCTCGACGTTGCGTGAGTCGTAATTAATATGGTGGTCAGCGGTTTCAGAACGCGTGCATATGCAATTTTTCATTTCGTGACGCGGCAGTAACTTGCAGCGTCGGTGGTGTAAAAAAAATGCGGGTTAACTGGACGTGTGCAATTACGAATGCCGATGGTTTGCGTATTAAATTCAGCGGGCGGAGTTGACAGAGAAGCTACGATGTTCCCGATAAAATAAATCTGCCATTTACCTGCCGCTGCTCCGTAGGTTACGGTGAAAAAATGTATACGAACTCGGCCGGACTTTCCATAAACTATCTTCCTCCACGCCTTTTCGGCGTATTACATGCGGCCAACGTCTTAAGAATAAACGTACGGTTGCATCTGTGCAGATTTTTTTTTATTTTTTCAAAGTAATGGTTTCCTATGCGCTGAGAATATTGAAAACCCTCGTGGCATGACGGGAAACTNGAGAAGCTACGATGTTCCCGATAAAATAAATCTGCCATTTACTTGCCGCTGCTCCGTAGGTTACGGTGAAAAAATGTATACGAACCCGGCCGGACTTTCCATAAACTATCTTCCTCCACGCCTTTTCGGCGTATTACATGCGGCCAACGTCTTAAGAATAAACGTACGGTTGCATCTGTGCAGATTTTTTTTATTTTTTCAAAGTAATGGTTTCCTATGCGCTGAGAATATTGAAAACCCTCGTGGCATGACGGGAAACTTACGAGGAAAAACGTAACTAGGTTTATGTNCTTACGAGGAAAAACGTAACTATGTTTATGTAAGCGTATTCAGTCAGATCCTAATACGTAGCACGCGATAACGCAGGAAATTCCCCAACCTTTGATGGCATGCCGCGTTTATAACCTGCTGTTTGTATAATAAACATCGATCGAATGAAACAAAGTTTTATGTACATACGCCAACATTCCAACGATATTTTTTTTGTCACATTATAATTATTTAGTTAAATAAAGGACGCTAAATATACAGGCTATCAGGTAATCCACGGATACGAACTGCACCACACGAATATGTGATCAAATATAAGTTGAAAATATTATTTGGCAAAAAAAAAGTAATGCCCTTAGTTTACAAGAAAAACTACATTTAAGCACATGAAATAGCTTCATTTCACGTTTAACACAGCATAAAGCAACAGTATACAATACGTAGAAACGTCATAACAGGTGTTCGAAGTTTTCTCTGCCCATAGCAATGCACTTGTCCGCACGTTGGACGCATGCAGCAGTATGCACGGAGCTTGGCCGCCGGATGTANGTATAATAAACATCGATCGAATGAAACAAAGTTTTATGTACATATGCCAACTTTCCAACGATATTTTTTTTTCTGTCACATTATAATTATTTAGTTAAATAAAGCACGCTAAATATACAGGCTATCAGGTAATCCACGGATACGAACTGCACCACACGAATATGTGATCAAATATAAGTTGAAAATATTATTTGGCAAAAAAAAGTAATGCCCTTAGTTTACAAGAAAAACTACATTTAAGCAAATGAAATAGCTTCATTTCACGTTTAACACAGCATAAAGCAACAGTATACAATACGTAGAAACGTCATAACAGGTGTTCAAATTTTTTCTGCCCATAGCAATGCACTTGTCCGCACGTTGGACGGTTGCAGCAGTATGCACGGAGCTTGGCCGCCGGATGTACTCAGGGCCTTCGCCATGTCCCAGTTCTCACTGCATGTGAACTCCATGGCCTCTTTGGCACTACTGAGCTCGGCTCCTTCCCTTGTCGTTCGCCTCACGACCGACACAATAGTTGCAGCATTGCCACATAACCCCACCTTTATCTGATTGGAATACCACATGTTTGCTACATTGGTTTCTGGACCTTTCATGTCGTTTTTCTCGTAAACAAAGGGTCTTATGCAATTTTACCAAAGAGTATTTTCTACATAGTCTTGATAACAGATTCGTGTGGTGCAGTCCGTATGCGAGAATTACCTGGCATTCTGTATTTTGTATTTTACCAATGTTTCAGTCTCTTATGTTGCTACTGAGGATTCCGATAAAATATTGTAAAGTACTTTGGAATTGGCCACAATAAAATAGCAGAATGTTTTTTAACGTAAATGTGAAGCGTGGTGGATATGGAGAAGTACCGGAATGCAAGGGCAGGGTAAACGGGAGCTGCCCGAGAAAACCCACCGACCAGCGGCATCGTCCGGCATGATTCTCGTGTGTTAAAGGTAGAATGTGAAGAGCTTCTCATATGCAGGGCGTTACATTGCCGGGCATAGCGCATATCAGTGGAAGGTAGGGAAGTATTGCGAAAAACCTATGTTTTGTCTCGCGTTTTCTTGTTTTTAAGTTAATTCGAAATATTTGCGTTCTTGAATTCCGCTTATTTCGTGGATATACTGTGTTTGTGCAGACGGACGTGCCCATGTTGATTTAGAAGCCAAGGAAATGCCGTTATTATAAAGCATTTTGTCAGTATTTCCAATTTATATTGAAGAATCAGCTACGCTTAACTTACGCTTAAGCGAATCAAGCAACATCGCAAGTTTGGTCGCATACATATGGTAGTTACTTGATATTTGTCAACTATGAGGGAAGGACAAATATATGTTTTCGCCTGTGCCGAAATAATGCGTATTTATCAGCGCCACTAGAGTAATCAAGGGGTGAGTTTGTTACAATAATATTCTTCGTGATTTTAATCAATGCTGCAGAATATAACGTTTCCAAAAGTACACGATGTTCCTTCAGTAGGCTCATAACTTGCTTCTGTGTTCGGTTAATAAGAATTCATGCATGACAAATATGTCTTTACCTATTTGGATGAACCCCACAAGTTACATGCTACAACGAAACAACTTCATATTTGGTCATTTTATTGCGAATTTGGCGAATCAACAGTTCTGCTAACGTTCGCGTGTAATCTATAGTATTCTCGTGCACATTTACAAACAAATACACGTAGTGAATGTTCTACAAATATCACCTACGCGGTGTGTAATAGTGACGTAATAATTCGTGGTGAAAATATATTTAATTTATTTTGTACTAGCATTATTTTTCTCATTGTACAACGATTTGACACTCTTCGGACGATTATTGGAAAATATTAATCACTTCCCAACAACTTGGCAAAATCACGTACCATACGGTAGGAAGATAAATAACAATATTCTTTCTTGCAACAAACAACATGCAAACGGCGCTTGATAACGTGAATATTGCAGCTATCCAACTTCTTAGTTGTAATATATTTAATTATGTTTGTAGAATGGCCATCTTGCGGCGACTGTGCCACTACTTGTCATAAAAAGAAATTTAATTGTTATTGTGAAGAAGTTAAGGAATTGTGTGATAATTCGTACCACTGAACTAGCGGTAACATTCCTTATATAAAATTAGAACATAAAAATTTAAACTAATAATAAGTTAAAATCTGCAGCAAACATTGTTGCTTATGTGCTTGATCAGTACAAAGCCTCGGTAAGGACAGAAATAATTCAACATTAAAAAACTGTGGCTTTACCCTGCTAATTAAAGTATTAAATAATATAGGGTAAATCTACAAAAAATGTTTAGTTTTCTACTTTCACCAATTCACTTGAGATAGAGAAAGTTTTTCAATTATATTTCTCAACGAAAATTTGGCAGTGGAAGTACAGTACACATAAATTTGATGCTGTGTACAAATTATCAAAATTCAAGTTCTCTTAGTTATAACGATCTTCACGACACAGATATATATGTATATATATACTCTTTCTTCACATAGAGCTGAACATTTCTAAACACGTACTGTGCGAGTAGGTCGAATACTACAACACCTTGTATGGAACTGGCAAAACTCGGCCTTGAATTACTCTCCGGGCAGACCAGGAATCTGCACGCTCTACANGTCTGTTTGAACACGCCCGTCCCCCGCGCATGACAGCCAATCGTCGAGCAGAATTATTCCCGAGACGTGTTGTCACGGAGAACACGAGGCGAAACTCCGCTAACGAGCTACCAGGCCAGCTGCGAATACCTGAACGCCTGATCCCTTCAATTAAGAAGAGAGACTGTTCCCTCCTTCTCGCTCTCGATAATTACCCTTGCGACGCAATGTAAGGTGGTCACTGATTAAATTCCGTGGGCGTAATTACCGCCGTCGCGGTAGTCCACGAAAGGGAACAGAGNCGTAATTACCGCCGTCGCGGTAGTCCACGAAAGGGAACAGAGTGTACCTACAAGGCGCCGTGATCAATCCACCTTGAAGAAAACAATATGAAAGCTGCGAAGACAATAGCACGTGCGGGCGTAGAGCGGAGTCTTTGCAGGTGATAATTACGCGCGTCTTACACAAAAAAAAGTGTTTTTTTTAATAACACGCTGTCGGCGTCCGTGGCCAAGCGGGTACACTGTAAACATTATTTTTTTTTTACTTTTAAAAAGAAAAATCCTTGGAAACCCAGTTGCCAGGAATATCCTTTGTAGATCTACAAGCAGTTTTCTTGTAAAATCTGTAAAATATATATTTGTAGTATTACAAATTATACGTAAGTTTGTAGCGCAACTTGCGGTATTCAAAAGTGGACATAAATGTTGTTTTTTTCTTCTAGAAAACAAGATTGAACATATTTGTTTCATTTTAAGTGTTCTACGTAGATATTAAATATTATCACGTGTTTTTAAAACCACGCTCGTTTTATTATTATTATTTGAGTAATTAGAATTTAACCTTATTGAAACTTGCAATACGTATTTTCTTTCTGCACGCAACTACACTTTAAATCACCTAGAGTTTTTGGACAAACATCTACAATACTTTTTTACGTTGTTGAGTTTCCGCCATTTTGTTCTTAGCTCGTGGATACGGGTCAGTACAGTACAACCATTTCTCGAGGTCTATTCCAAACCTAGCTCTTGTAGTTTTTACAAACGAGTAATTTTACAAGATAAATATTTGTACTTTTACGAACATTAGTAAAATTACAAATAGTTTCTGAGTAAAAATTACAGAACGTTTTTACAGCGTACGATTTCTGGGTGAAATGAAACGCTGGTCTCGGGTGTTTGAAGGAGGTGTGGGAGAGGATGACGGCTATCCGACAGGAATCACTAACGAAGTGCCGGAGTGGTCAGACAGAAAAACTGATTGCCTGATGCAGATGCGCGCGTCTCGGCTTCGAGAATGATTCGTGTCGCGAATGACGATGCTCACGAGAAAAAAAGAAATATCTGAGCTGATATGAAGGAAAAATAACCATTAAAATTAAGTTTTCTGGAAACCAGCGGTTTGAAGACAGATGAACATCTGCGCCAGTTTTAAAACTTGCCGGGAGCATCTCGACGGACGATCTGACGGAAATNGGTTTGAAGACAGATGAACATCTGCGCCAGTTTTAAAACTTGCCGGGAGCATCTCGACGGACGATCTGACGGAAATTAATTGGATGACACCCGTTGAAGACTAGCAGGTGAGAGCACCTCATAAACTCCGGACACCGAGACCGTTAATAAGCCTGTTTCGTTCGGAGAACGTTTTTTTTTTTTTGCGAGTGAGAATAGGCGATAAAGTCGGCTTTCATTCGCTTACCAAATGCGCTCTCGACTTTANGGTTTGAAGACAGATGAACATCTGCGCCAGTTTTAAAACTTGCCGGGAGCATCTCGACGGACGATCTGACGGAAATGAATTGGATGACACCCGTTGAAGACTAGCAGGTGAGAGCACCTCATAAACTCCGGACACCGAGACCGTTAATAAGCCTGTTTCGTTCGGAGAACGTTTTTTTTTTTTTGCGAGTGAGAATAGGCGATAAAGTCGGCTTTCATTCGCTTACCAAATGCGCTCTCGACTTTATAATTGCCACGTGTACACCCATTGTATGAACAATGGGGTTGCCAGAAAATATTTTGTTGGGATAGACCTTGATAAATATTTTGTGATCAGGAAATGATTATTTTCTAGTTAATATAATAATGTCTGATATATTCTTAAAATGTATGATTATCTTTTGAACGTTATAAGAGGGTGTATAATTATGTCTAAAATGATTTTATCAATTTAATTATTTGGCGTGAGGATTTCATTTTAAGTAATTTCTGTTATTAACTATATTTATTTTCTCTCCGTGCGTAAGAAAATTAGACTCTCTTTGTATGTTAGTTAGTTTTTTTACATGTCAGCGTATTGAAGTAAAATTTTAATTAATAATCGCCATTAAATAAGTGAAGTACTGTTACTGTAATTATAAGCAAGCTTTCACTGGTTAGAATGTAGAGGTTTTCACTCGTTTTCTCTTATATGGGCTATTTTAATTTGGTTTAGTCTTGCGTGTACATGTATGCACGCCAGCCTTGTAGGTTATGGTGTACCGTTGTCGGATACATAAAAAATGCTTGAATTATTAGTAAAATAAATAATATTTTCATGAGTTAACCTCACACTTCAGTGACGTGATAAAGTTTAAACGATTGCCATTGAAATAAATACTTTTTGTCAACGCGTTAACTACTACTTTCTAACGAATTTCCTTGTCCGAAATACTTACTTAGGATGCCAAGCCGTACATTATGTCACAAGTGGCTAGATTTTTTACTGTGCATGGTGGTTATAATGGTGACATAGTATTTCAGGTCAACGTTGACGTCCCTCGTCACACGCATAAACACGAACAACAAAGAATCCTAATTAAGCTATCTGGAGTTGAAAAAGTTGAATGTTTAGGACTACTTTAACGGTAAACAGACATGTTGCACCTTGCTAAGATTTTACTTATTTAAATTAGATGATAAACGTTGATTCCAGTGATAAGTATAAACGACCGGCCACATTAACGAATTTATATCAAATTTTCAAGGCTATGAAAGAAGATGTCTCCCGTAATCATTTATTAATCCGCAAAATTATGTCTGAGGAAGAAACAACGGTAGCCTCACGTATTATATCCATAAAGATTTCGGTTTTTTCTGACGGTGAACATCGTAAGTCAACTGAATATGTTGCAGCAAAAGTTACGTAGGATTATTTAACACCCTCAAATTTACAAGCAATGCGGGATGCATTAACTGCGAGTTTGTTGCAAGCGTGAGTTACAACTCCCATTTTCTGACTGACTCGGTAACGCGAATCCAACGAGCATTACATTCGTTCCGAAATGGTTTACCGGTCGCGTCGTGCGCTCTTAGAAGCTTTACGAGAAACTCTCAAGAAGTTCGTGCGCGGTCGCTAAGAAGTTCGCGAAAAAAAAAAGATCCTTCGCCGCGCTGTAACGAATCCCAACTGCACGGTAAAGGAAGCGTTAATTTGAACCGTGCAGCGTCCATAAATGTCAAGGTGAGCGATTTGTGTTAGGGAATCGAGCATTCGCTTGATCACTAGGGCCGGCTGGCCACGCACTCGCTACTCTGCATTACATGCTGTCTGCACCGTATCCGGGCATACACGTTAATCTTGAATTGTGATTTGCTCTTCGAAGATGTCGTTTGCGCAAGCCTACAAAAACGAACCCGCTCTATGTAGCACCTCTTGCAGGCGTCGCTCAGGAACTGGGACGTACAGAGCGCGGAGCTCCAGTCAAACTGACTATTTCGAGGTTCGTCACACTTTTCTAATCAAACCTTTGAAAAATCACCCCCCTCCCCTATCCCTTGTGTTCCTCACACTTTTTCAATCAAACCTTTGAAAAATCACCCCGTGTATGCATATTTGGTGGTTCCTAAACATGCCACGTTTCACAAGCCACGTTTCACAAGCGTTTCATACTTGGGCTAACAAAAAAAGTATCTCACTTTTGGTTCAATTGAACTCTTATTTATATTTTATCTAAAAATTGTAATATTTCATTTGTAGTTAATACGAATAAGAACAGTGACAAAATACGTGTGTTGGTAATGCCTACTAAAAAAATAGTTCTTATGTGAAATATTATTACACCGAGTGTCCCTTTGGTGCGATTGTCTATATAATCGGTTAAGTTTTGTTAGCACGAGGCGGAGGGATATCCCGGAATTACAATTTTAGCAGAGCTTCAGAAAAGTTGGAAGTAACCGTGAAGAGACTATACATACATTTAGTTATCACTTAAGAGAGCTGGTCTCCAAAAATAATTCATTATTTTATATTTGTTCAAAATACTGTTCATCTTTCAGTCATCGCAGGTACTGTGACGTTTCATAAAAATCTTACAGACCTCACATTTTTTTCGCATAATAGCATGTCATTATCACAATTTTAGTTTTTTTTTTGGGACTTTTAAACATTAAAATCTAATAAAATTAACGAAAGGAGACAATTCATATTACAAAAATACTTAACGAAATCGTTCAAAATCACGCTATTATTTGTTTTACCAGTTTTTAAATAATTCTAGTATGTATTTATTTGTTGCAGTCTGTGATTTTCAGTAAAATAAATATTGCTTAGCATACCTTAAAATCTAAGAAGGTATAACCTATCTGTCATTCTTGTTAAATTNAATTTTTTTTTTTTTTATTTTTTAAAAAAAAAAAAAAAAAAAAAAAAAAAAACTAAAATTGTGATTTTGACATCTCAAAATGAAAAAATAATGCAATCCGAAAATATTTTATGCCCGAAAAGAGTACTTACGAGTAACAAATTCAAGTAGAATGGTATTTTATACAAAAATAACATTGTGAATTTTTTGGTGACCCTTAAAGGCGTTGACCACGAAAAAATTGTTATTTTATATTTGCACCACACTGTTCAACTTTTAAATATCGTTTATCATTTCTCTTTTCTGGCAGAACAAAACTTTTTGGGCTCATAGTTTTTGCATAAATGCATGCTTAAATCACAATTTTACTGTTTTAGAAATGTGCAAATAATGAAAACTAACCTGCGTACAGAAATGAAATTATTCGCTCAGGAACAAGACGTTAACAGCTACTTATTACAATATTTATTTAAATCATTCAATGTAATGTTCATACAAATTAAAATTTTTGCTGAAAATAAATAATCCTTGAATATTTTCATTTGTGGCTGCCCTGAGTTTTTGTAAAATAACTTTTGCTAACCATACCTTAAAATGAATTACGACAATATATTTCGATTGCCCTTTTTAAATTTTCTGCTTGTAGTTTGGTTTATTTAATGTGTACGTTACAATAACCGTGAAAGACGTTAACATGCCATTTTGAAAAAAAAAAAACCGTGTGATATAAAAAAATTACTTGAGGAAAACAAGTCTGCAACCATGGATTTTCAAAATACAACCACGTTAAAAAAATTAAATATATATTGGGTGATTCACGGGGAGTTCAGGCCACTCACAGGGATTATTTCTTACGCCATTTAGACCAAAATATTTCCTATAAATGTGGGTTCTATTCCCAATATTAACAGAGAAATTCGAGAAGTTATAAGTACCTAGATTATTGCGTATGGGGTTGGAGGAAAAGTATTGTTTACCAAAGGACTGCACAAACAGGCGAGGAACTACTTGCGCGTATAATGCATGCCACTACAGAAATCAAAGACAGCCGTGTGCAGTTACTTACAGCAACACGTGCGGTTCATAAGCGTGCGGTCATGTGTATGATAGTAGACGGAAACATTTTTGAACATCTTTTGTAAGCTTGTTAGACGCAATTGTGATGCCCAGCTGTATATATAGCTGTATTTACTTCTGAAACGGCTGTTATTATACTTATTTTTCAAATGTTTTGAATCGCTCTGAAAATATTGGGAATAGAACCGACATGTATATGTAATATTTTACTCCAAAAAATGTAAGGAATTTGCCCTGTGAATGGCGGTAACTCCTCGTGAATCATCCTGTGTGTGTATATACACACAGGATATATATATATAACTTTGTAAAATGTAAATTTTAATTTTACATTTAAAAAAAATATATAAACAAAAAAATTGGTAAAATTTCTTAACGTACTAGTATTCATTAAGAAATGTCTCATGGAATATTTTTGTTCGAAACAGTTATCTTTAAAGTTGATGCACTGAGAAGGAACTTCTATAACATTGATTCCACATTTAACCTCAGTGGCTGCAGAATTAGTAGGCGGGGCCCTTAAAAACCGTTCAAAATTTTTGGGCTGCATCTGCTTACGAATAACAATTAATAAATTTTCCTCGCCTGATGTGTAGTCTCGGTTTTTTATTTCAGTCTCCTATGCGTATAGGTTTGTTTTTAGTGAAAAGGGGCTAATACGAGTGTTTCACAATAATTTTTAGGTACGAAATTTCCAGCACAGTCTAATTAACACACCATAAGGACATTCAGAGTACCACTGTCTTTGTTAGCGCACCATAAAATGATAGGGTGATCTCCGAAAGTCCTACAGAGGCGAGTAGACGGGAGGAAGACAGCACGCCAGTTCACCGTATTGCACGTAAATGCCACTAGATATTGGCGGGACACAGCTAGCTCGCCCTTAGCGCTTCTTCGCTTCTAGGCCTCGGAGAAGCAAAGTATATCCAGCCAGAGTTAGTATTTAAGTGCCCTCGCGATTCGCTACAGGCACTGGCGATAAACAACAGTTCGCAAGACAAGATTTGTTACGGAAGTTTTGATTATAGTCTTAAGCTCATTAGTTAATTTTGTGATTTCTTTCCCGTCTAGCCAAGGTCACCCCTTCCCCTGTCACTTCCACCGTGAATATGGGTGACGTCATGTTCGCCTGTTGCAATGATTTTCAAGATAAATATTTACAATTTAAAATCTTAATGTTAGCACTGCTACAGTCAAGACCGGTAATTAATGCTGCAATTTAACTTCCGGTTCATTTACGAACTCAAGCGTTGCAAATGTCTAATAGTTTGGCGTGTGCTGTACTTGTGTCGAGCGTGATTCTCGTACGCTGCGTCCTTGGTGTCGTCTGCGATGACCGTTCTTAAAGGAGAACTTTGGCGAATTAGATTAATTACAAGGAAGACACTCAGGAAATGTGCACTGATTCCTTGCTGCATACAATACCGGCCATTGGTATCTTCCATTAGTATCTCTCATTAGAATCCCTCATGCGGAGCATGTCCTCGATCGTATGCACAGGAACTGGGAGGGTTAATGTATTCCGCACAATATGATTTAACAAATTCGACCCTGCCAAATATTTAGGGTCTTAACATTTAAAGCAACGCGTTTTAATAACTCTGCGCGACATCTGGGTAGGTGTTGTCAGGCTTAAAATACAACGCAAGTGACACATTCTTATAATTTGTTTTACGTCTGTAATACAAATGAACAATATATAACATTAAATGTATTCATATTTTCAAAACACTTTTTCAACTTTTTTTTCTTCTGGTTTTTAGTATTTAGACTGAAAACGAACAATTGAGAGAGAATGTTAAGTTTTCGTATGCATATATGCTTAGATATATAATAATATTCACTAATAAAAAATATCTTCACTGCGGTGCATCATAACCCGTTAAAATGGCAATACCAGTAAGAAAATGTCCCCACAATTAGATATTTTTGAAAAGGAAAATATAACTAGAATTTTTTTGTATCCATGAAAACTAAAAGAGTTGTGCAAAACAGTAGTAATTTCTCACATCAAATATTACTATTCTTAATATACTTGAAAGCGTCGTGGCTGTCATTTCCGTCCATTATGTAATGCAGACATTTCTGAAGGACCTTAGATACCTGCATATGAATCTCATAACTTCCAGTACTGCAGTACCTGCATTGCGAATGGCACAGTCAAGTAATTTCGCCAAGATATCAATGGTACTTTTGTCTTTACCATTCGATTGAAAATTCCATACTATACAAATATTTCCTGTTATAAATTAGTTCATAGGCAGCTTTAAAAGAATGGCTATTTTTAGATCATTAAAAATGTTCACAACAATTTTTTTTGATAGAGTTACTGCTGGTAACAAAATGTGTTGAAGGAATAGCTTCACTAAAAAAAATACAATGATTAAAATATTTTAATTAAATAATTTAAGGGAAGTTTAAAAAAATTAGAAAGTTAAAACAAAACACGTGTGAGAAAATGTGCAAAAATAGCAGACTTTCGACAGGATCAATATAAAAGTAGTAATTTTCATTTAAATATCTCGAAACTACGCAATGATTAAAACAAATATTAGTGGCGGCTACAAAATATTTGGTTGAAACACTCTGCGCCTTATATTTTGTTCGTATAAGTGAATAATTATATTTGGTACTGACATTTGTTTTCATTAAAAATGTGCTGCTTATTTCATATGCTGCCAATTAGGTTACGTTTTGACAGCAGAGTGATTATCGCCCTAGAAATGGCAGGGATTTTGTGAGAATTGACACGCTCATTTGTCATTGATACCAAACTGTGACACCGATAACCCAGATGTTAAACATGTAGAGGCTGGTATCTATAGCGATAATTTATACCTGATCATGTCTACTTGCTGTCTACAACCACCGGGTTTTTGTAATATTGCACTAATTTTATGTTTGAAATGCGACTAACGTTTAGTAATATTGGAGTTTTCAGACATCCTCGGAAAGACATACAACTTCAAGGCCAAATTCATACAATCATTCTGAAAGTTTGATTCGTTTGCAACTTATGTTTAAGAAGCTGTCTGAATGTCAAAACCCTGAAAAATTGTATTGGGAAATTTACAGCTGTCTGTTGAATTGCTGGCAAATGAAAGAAAGCGACATTAATAATTTTGCTAAGGTGTAGTGCAGACAGGTACTTAGACGATTTAGCTGAATAATAAAACATTATTAAGTATAAGACGAATTAATAAAGACAGATATAGTCTTATACGACGGTTAGTAGTAAAATACTTCAGTTACTACTATCGTAAAGTTAAAAGTAATGCAACATCACCACAAATATGACAGAAGAAGGAATGTCAAAGATGTGAAACAAGTAATAAACATAAGGAAAATGTTTAAAAATAGTGGAACAAAACTTTAAATTTGAGTACGCTTTACATTCTTAGGACTATACTTACCAACATAATTAAAGTATCCAAAACCCGTAAGGTCGTAGAACAGTTTTTTATCGGCCACGTCTAGCGGACACCGATGCTCAGTCGCGAACGGTAACACACTCACACGCACACACACACATCATGCCTGCCAGTTACAATACGAAAAAAATACTATATGTCGCTCCAAAGTTTCCCTTCAGGGTTTTTCGCCACGAGCGTAAACAACAACACACAGCCTCCCGGCGAAAACTGTGACGACCACGTCACCTCGAGCTATCACGTAGTTCGACGAAACTGGAAAACGGAGCACGTAGAAAGACGGAGAGATTAAAAGAAGAAATAGGTCCAGCCGATCTGGAGTATCGGGTGTGAAAATTTTTACGTCGCCTTGTGGAGCCCGTTTCACGAGAAACCAGCTTCGCGTAAACTGGAGTCCCCAGTGAGTGTGTGTGTGCATGTATGCGTGTTTGTGTGTGTGTGTGGAGAGACAATAAAAAAATAATAAAAGAGCGCAAAAGTTACAAAACTAGAAATCGGTGTCGGGCGAAAGGACAAACGTGGTCCAGCGGGGGAACGAATGTCTCCCCGGTTGTTTCTCTCTCTCTCTCTCTCTTCGGGGATGAGTTTCCGAGGTGATGATGCAGCGAGTCGTACATTGTCAATGACTTGTTCGTCGGGAGGGGTAGAGTTAGTGGGAAAAGGGAGAGAGAGAAGTCTAGCTGGTTCACCTCTGGTTTACGCGGGATCACGCGGTCGAGATGCTGGGTAGCTGTAGCCGACCCCTGCAGGCGAACTGGATCTTCCAGAAAAACGGCGGCGAGTTACGTGACGCTGTAAACCCACGGGTGGTCCACGAGATCCAGAGTAGCCAGGGGCCCCAGTGATGTAACGTTAGCTTGCTTATAAGCCACTCACTTGCGAGAAACTTTATAATGACGACAGCCGAAACGACAGTTATACTCCGTTCACGGTTGCTTCCAACTTATCTGACACTCTGCTCAAAATCTACTTCCGTGATATTCTTCCGCCGCATACAAACAAAGCCTAGAAAATTACACCAGAGGACCAACTCACCGCATTCGTGCGCACTCGGTGTAAAATATTTTTATTACAACTATTTATTACTAAGCATTACCAACAAGAATATTTTCATTCTGTATTTATTTATATTCGTTAAAAAATAAATATTGAATTGTATAGGTTAAATATTAATAAAAGATAAATTCAAAAGTATAAAACGCTTATGAAACAACTAAGCACGTCTTACATGGTGTGTTTTTTTTTCTTCGAAGGTTCGATTCAAAATTGTAAAGAAAACTCGAATATACTATACTAGTAATTGTCTCTGTGCCATAGCGACGAAGAGGATTTGCGGTTCCTTTGCTGTGGGGCCCCGTTCTCTGATTGGCTGCGCGAGGTTCTGGGAACGCACCATTGTGTCTGACCGGTAACTGCGTGCTGCGATAGTTCGTCCATTGGCTCGACTGCTGGCTGGGCGTGTAGGTTGCCAGGCGCTGATTGGCGAACGGCCGATGACGCCATCTTTCTGGCGTGTGCGCTTGAAGTGATTGGATAATTCCGCTCGCCATGCGTCTGAGGTGCCTGCCCACGAATCACGGACGTTCAGCGTCAGTGTAGCTTAATTCTTCTTAGCCCCAGTCAGGTAGGGAAAGTCTTTTCACAAAGACGTGCGGCCAAACACCAATGGAAACTAGGAGGCGGGCTTGTACCTAGGATACCGAAGTCTTATCTGCGCGTAAATGTTCTCGCAAATGAAAGGTGTCCCTAGGTATTCTAAAAGGCGTCTCTCTATGACTGACTTTGAGACGTCGCGTAGATTTGGCAATGGTACGGGCCCTGTCCTGGAATCAACGATCTGCACGATAAATTTATATCTGTTTTTACAGTGTGCCTTGTCCAATATTACATTAATATAGTAAACGTCCTATCAGTAAAGACCAGAAAAATTCGGGAGTTCAATGACCTGCAGGGTAGACTCTCCAGTCACATGTAGAAATATGCCGATATCAACTGCACATTGGTTGTCTTCTGTCACAGTAGAAGGTGACGATTGGGCCAGTCTTCTCCAGGAGGAGTCATACACTGTATGGACCAATGGCTTAAGTTTTATTAACACAAGTGTTTCGAATTCTAGCTTGTCACGAAATGAATCCGCGAATTTTTCAGGTCTCTACCTATTAGTATATGGCATTGGTATTTCAATACATTTCCGAATAAAGCTTTTAAAATAAATTTAGTTCTCTTTATAATACAAATTTTCCACACGGTCACAGTTCATTTTTAGCATCACGAGATAGCAGCACTGAACAAGTGGCGGAGTTCGTCGTCTGTATTGTGGTTATTCTAGAGGGTATCACTAGCGTGAAACAAAATGTGTTTTTTTTTTAAAAGGATTTAAAAAACTGAAAGCTTGGGTAAAAATATAATAGAACGTAATATTTCTCTTCTCCGGGGAATTTCAATGCGTTTTTTTCTCCTATATCTGAAGCGTTTTTGCTTGAATTAACCTCTATACTTCGGCTGTTTTTTTTCTATTGTCGTTCTTAAAGACACCTTGTCGGCCTATCCTTGATACCGTGATTAAATCGACTTAAGAAAATAACTCTAGCGTTTCCATTCGAGTCTGAAAAAGTACTGTTTGCAACCACAGGTAAGGAAACACGCGACTTTTCAAAAACCAACGTTAAAAAAAAAGTAGGCTTTTTATAGGTCACGGATATTTACGAACAGTATGTTGGTTAACCTGATGTGGTGCAGACGTACTGACTTTTATTTACTCACATTTGAAAAAAAATTGTTTTCGTGAGAAAATACTTGTGTATTTATATTTCCGATCACAAATATTTGCTTAAATAAACGGAAATTAGAAATGTACTACGAAGTCCATTTAACAGAAACTTCCTGTCACGTGTTAGTTTTTCACTGACTCCCGTAGTTGCAGACTTGTGATTGGCCGGCATAGAACGCAGCGTAAGAAAATAAAAAATAAATACCAATCCTTCTGCTGTTACGATGAGCAGGCCGTTATGTTGTGTTGTTGCAGGCCCCGTACACGAGTGTGTTCTTAATTTTCTGCTGTTTTTTTTTTTACTGCGATTGTGGCACGGCCTTTATACAGGATCGCGAGGAATTCGAAAGACTGCCAGGGTAACGTTTCGAGTTACAGAATTCCATTTCGCCTCGGAAAGATACCTGCGTTGTTTCTGTCCTTATATAAGACAGTACAGTGACAGACAATAGGGCCCCAGGTCTTGGACGAGCTCTAAGCAGAAGGTTTCTTCGTGCCTAACTCCCGTTGTAGGAGCTCAGGCGACTTTAATTCGTCGCTTCATCAATCCCCACTAACTGAAAATTTTGCCGAACGAGAGGGTGCAGTGGTAAACAAATATACCTGTGTTCAGTAGGACGCTGGTTATAATTCCGGTCAGGCTGTCCTGATTTCTGTTTTCCGCGGTTTTCCGAAATCACTCTAGGTTCTAGGCGAATGCTTGTATGAGTCCTTACTACAGGCCACGTGCAGGGTGTTACGAACTAAGCTTTCCAGCTAATTTGTACTTGAAAGTATTTAGGTACGTAGCTCAATAATGACTCATGATTCGTTAGAGCACAACAGTATCTGATGAGGTTTATTAACATTTAGATTATACAGTTGCTATTTAAATGACTCATGATCGGGGGAGCTTTACATTGAATTTAAGATGATTCATTATTACTTTTAATTCACACCATTTTATTTAAACCTAACTGGAAAGTCATTACCTTGTTAATGTTGCCGGAGGCTGATTCTACGAGAAGGTTAGTGACGGCCGGACACCCATCTTCCTGGTCTGCTTCGCTGGTAAGGTCGGCGCACAAAGGACAAAAGACGAAAAGACCCCGTTCCGCGTGTTACTCCGGCCTATATCAAGCGCGCGGTTCTGCGGCCCCGCTCAGTGACCGGTGGAGGGGATTTCTGCAACTGTCTTATATCGCAAGGATCGACGACCAAATGGTGGCGTTGCAATCCCGCTCGTTTCCAGGTTTAATGTTTGAAGGTGTGATCAGGCAAGCCGTTCAGCTAAGACCTGATCACACCATAACAAGGGGCACGTATTTTTCGCGAAAAGATTTATGAGAGGCTAGACTTCAATATCGTATGTGCACACTTGCAGCCTTCCCTTGCTTATTGTTAGGGGCCGTGATATTTCGTGAAAATATTTCGAGACAAGATATAGTCCAAAGAACTGTAGCGTCATCAAGCTTCTTTGATTGGCTAGAAAATGTTCTGGCCCGTGTTAACCGTTTGCACACGAATCACGAAGGTTCAGTGTCGGAGTTACTTAGTCCTGAGTGGCTTGGTCAAAGACGGACACGGTACCAGCAGCCAATGGAGATATAACGACAGCTGAGGTGTGTATATAGTATTGAAGTCTACTGTGTGCCCCGATTTTTACGCGAAAAATCACTGGCCCTACTTATTGGTCACTTACCTTTGTGTAAAGAGTGTGTTACGTAAGTGAGCCAATCAGAATCAAGTAGCTCCGATACTGACCGTCCGTGATTCGCGGGAGTATATATAAACTGCATAACAATTCAGATGATGCAATCATGAAGGTGGTCCTGAACTAAAGTCTTTTGGGAACATAACCTGTCCTGAAATATTTTCGCGGACAACAGGTGCCCGTAGCAGTGGGCGATTCAGTCACTGTTTCCGCTTCTCTAAGCACTTTACTCCATATCCTATTACGTCGCTGTCGACCTACCTAAAGACTGACATTTTTTTCGAATGTCTCGCACACATTAAATACGTAATTAATATTTCTTTTAAATGTAACTCACGACTTGCACAATATAATTCCACTAGACAACAATGGAAGGACGGATTTTATATTAACTTCAGCGTCTCCTACAGTGAAAAATTTACGTAAAGGACATACTTTCTTTCATCGAGTAAAGAACCTTGCAAAAAAAGACACCGGCCACGAAGGACGCTGATCATTTCAAGGTGCATCGCTTCTGGGGCTGCAAATTCCACGCTGCCGCCATCTTGGATCCGCTATATTTTTTTCCGGTCGCTATTTTGTGTCCGGTTGCCATTTTGTTTTCACCCGCCATCTTGTTTCCCAATAACTTACTGTCATTCGCCCTATACCATCTTGGATGTCGTCTGCTGCAGTTCTCTCGTCGTCCGCTAGAGCGCACCACTAATCCCGGTAATGCTGTTTATTGATGCTATAGTGTGCCACCCTATTAATCATCTTTGTTTAACCCAGCCATATTGTTTCCACTTGTTCTTCGTTCAACTTTCGCCTGTTAGGAGCGCTGGTATCGCTCTCGCCTGGCTGCCATGTTAGTTATAGATAGGGCCACTAGGGGCGCTGCTTTTTTTTATTTTCAACTCAAAATATTGTCAAACTGCCGAATCTTGGCATGGGATGCAGATGCCCGAGACCACTCGGCTATCTGGACATGTGCTTCTGCAAGGGTTTAAATCAAGTTATATTTTGTGTGTGCGGGGACGAATAAATATTTTTTTGTAATTATTCTAATGTGAATTTATAATATGTATATAAGATTTTTACTAACCCAGACACAAAGACCAGCAATAACATTTTTTTTCATATAGTCATGGACATGCAATAAGACATTTTTTTATATAGTCATACATTTTTTAAATTATATATTTTCTTTTTAAGTATGTTTTCTTTTTAAGTAGATTTTTATGTATTTTCTTTTCTTTTTTAAGATATTATGAAAAGGTGTACCTCAGAAATAAGACAAATTTTAATTACATTTATTTATATTAAATTTTTATTTACAAATAATTTTTTTCATCAAAGACATTTTTTTTTTGTGCTGGTCATCCATCGTTCGGTTTGGAACTGCTCATCCATCCTTCGGTCTGGAACTGGTATAATTTTCGGCATCGCCCTCCCACTTTACCACCCGCATGGCTGCTCGGTCTCCGGCTGGGGAAGAAGCAATACAGTAACCTCTTACAGTACTAGAAAGAGATAAAATATATATTTTAAATTTCCGTGGTGCTGCAAGAATGAGCTGTATAGACGGGTTACAACACCAAAAATTATACCAACCTAGGACAAAAGAACACCTTGGTCAGCAGAGACAACCGCAAAAAAAGCTGAAAATAAGTGAACGAAAGAATTGTAGATAAAGAGGAAGAAAAGAAAGATAAAAAGTAGATAGATTGGGTGGGTAAGAACAATACAATGGGTCAAAATGTCGCAACTAAAAATATTTGACCCCCACAGTCCCAGTAAAGGATAAGAGTTGGAACCCCCAGGAATTGGCTTTAAACCATGGTCGGAGGCCCAAACAGAAGTCGCAGCCCCAAATTCCCCGAAGTTAATTTCTAGTTGCAACAATCTATAGTCAAAATTGCTGGTGGTGGCACAATATCTCTCATGATGACATCTGTGGCAGTGTGTCAGGATCCATATTAGCATGCGTGCTGTAAAAACAGTAATCATTTTCACCAAAAGTGAATAATCATTTTTAGCTGAGGGTAGATGGCGATGAGTTAAATTGCCACATACTTAACACTTCCACCCATACCCAATGGGAAAAAAAACAAATGAGATTTTTATAGCTGGTGGATGCAGGAGAAGTAAATCGCTTCTGATTTGACATCCCCGAGGTGAGGAACTGCCCTTGCATCCCAGCCTCATTCACCTAACACCCAGGGAAAGACATGTCATTTTGAACATGCCACCCCCTTCCCTTCGGTTCCGAAACTAGCTCATTTATTCATTTAGCTCTATATTCAACATCAATTATAAAGTTGCAATGGCTACATGTGCTCTAGCGAGCTGTTGTCAGATGTAGCTACATCAATCAATATTCTAAATACATACAACACCATATGCTTACCTTGGATAGAAATACTAATACACTTCTCTTCTTACATTCTACCCAATATGAACATATGGTACTGTGTGAAATTAATTTTTTGATTCTCATATCCATATGACTGTCAGTATTCCGCTGTCCAATATCCGTCTCTTCTCGTCCTGCCATTTGAGCGTGACTTTGTTCATGCAATGAGTGTAAACTTCGTGGTGGTATGATCTAATATTATTCATGGTTACACGCACGACTTGCTGCTGCTTCAACAATCATTTGTAATCTTCAAATGTAATTTTATTTTTCAGTCTTGTCTTCTGGACTCCTTTTGCCATCTTGGTCACTTTGCCGCCACATATATAACTATGCATTTTGGCACGCATCCCCACGAACTCGCTTATCACTTCGTCACCGCACTCGTCTTTAAATTTCCGCACCTTTTTTTCCTGTTGGTAGGGGAATAGCAGGGATGAGTGGGTGGGTAGGCATCCAACTCTTCTATGAGGTTGGGGTCTGTGTCCAGGTCTGCATAATAATCCTGTGTTTCAATTTCATAAACTAATGAGCCAGTATCTGTATAGAGTAGATAAATGTTGTCATTGTACTTATTTCTCATTACATTGTGATGGAACCTATACATTAATGTTTTGGACAAGCCGAGCACTGAAAAGCCGGCATAAATAGGTTTATCAAACAATACCGTTTTTGTCCCTCCATTTTCATTAGGGATTGGTTTTCATCGTAAACTGCCGTGCACTTGGAAATTAATTTCTTCAGTATTATTTCATTACAAACTTATTCCATGACTTGTCTATTCCTTCTATTTCTCATAAGTTTTCCAAATGTTGCGTTTTTCATCAGCTTAAAAAAATCTATTTCAAAATCAGGCACAGTTTCCTAAAGCATTCAAATACATTTCACCACAACAAAACATCAGTCTTCAAATAAATTCTAGAATAATCTTCTATTGTCTTAAAGTCTAATTTTTCCCAGACTTTAACTGCATGAGCATAATTCACTTATGGTCATGTCCGTCAAACTGTTATAAAATTTATCACTGGGGGGCAGCCGCGTCTCTTCAAGTTTCTGCAGGCTGTCTATGTAATCATAGGGGAACACTCCCTTTCTCACTACTAATTCCAGTTCATCTGGGATGAATAACTTTGCTGTATTTTTCAGCTAATCTCTTGGCAGGTTTTCGGCGAGGGCGGCAAGGCTGGTGGACATGAAGCTGAAAGTGCCGATGAATTGGAGTGTGAATCTCTCCCCCAGTGATTTTGAGAACATGATTAATTTCTCCTCTGTGTGCGGGATGATGAATATGTTTACTTCGTCGTAGCCCAGATGTTTTATAATAAAGTTTTCGTCATACGTCAAGTTGTGGAATAATACAGGCAATCTTTTCGGACGGCGGCGGAGTTTGTTGAAGTTCTTGCAGGAGACCCCAATGTAGTTTCCGGTGAAGTGGTCGTGGTCCATTACTTTCCAGTTGTCAGTTGTGAATATTTCATCGCAGTAGCAGCAGGTAACTGTCATAACATGATTCAATAGTTCGAAGTTGTCGCGCGGCTTCATGGGTTCACTCGTTTCATAAATTACCTTCGCTTTATTTCCAATGCCCACGATTTCCTCGATAAATTGATTGACAGCATCTGCCCCAGTATCAATTTTCGGCCCCATTGGCAGACTTGTGGTTTTGGTGGCAGATGTGATGTCGTGGTCGACTTGAACAAAATAGCAAAAACTATAGGCCTCGTGCTTCTGATAGGAGTGCATACTGGATGTCTGGGGGTCGGCCTGGCAGGTTTGAACAGGCAGGAGCATGGCCTCAAAATCGGCGTATATGACTATTGGCATGTTGTCTGCATTACGATAATTACAAAATTTGAGGGTGGCCTTCTTCCCTTCTTGTCGTGGCTTGGCATTTTAATGCGTGCAGGAATGTGGGACTGCAATACTTTTTGCAGGAAAAAAGAGCGTCTTTAATAACTTAGCATTGTAACCCTTAGTAAGCTCACAAGACAATTTTATTTTATAAATTAAATATTGGCATGCTACCATGTATTATTAGTAGGGCCAGTGACTATTCGCGTAAAAATCTGAGCACACCGTAGACCTAAATACTATATACACACCTCAGCTCGTGTTATACCTCCATTGGCTGCTGGTGCCGTGTCCGTCTTTGACCAAGCCACTCAGGACTAAGAAACTCCGACGCTGAACATTCGTGATTCGTGCGTAAACAGTTAACACGGAGCAGAACATTTTCNGGCTGCTGGTGCCGTGTCCGTCTTTGACCAAGCCACTCAGGACTAAGAAACTCCGACGCTGAACCTTCGTGATTCGTGCGTAAACAGTTAACACGGAGCAGAATATTTTTTAGCCAATCAAAGAAGCTGGACGACCCTACAGTGCTTTGGACTGTATCTTGTCTCGAAATTTTTTCGCGAAATATCACTGCCCCTAATCATTAGTTTTCATCTCAATTTTCGTACGAAAAATAATCGCAAAGAGTGTCATCACATATTGTAATTTCAGTTTTAGAAAGAATGTGTTGACCCCGAGACGTTTTCCGGCCAGGTACAGCGAGCAGCAGCAACGCAACGCGGGGCGACATCGTCTCAGGCTGTGACTGCAACATCTCACGCCACGCCGCCCGCAGAGATAACGCACGCACCGCCCGTCCTCACGTCGTGAAGGCGACGCCGTGAGAGAACCGCGCGGCCTGGCAGGGCAGGAGAGACTGAACTCGCCTCCTCTCCAAAACAAAAAAAAAAATGTTCAATTATTTCACCTTAAAAAATAAACTTAACCCCTAGTCCAGACACATCCAAAGTGTATTGGAAACATTACTCCTTCAGATTCCATTGCATTTCTAGTCTTGCACAAAAATATGTAAACGATAAGCATAAAGACTGCATTTTCTCCCTTTCCCAGACTTTGAAACCACTGAAAAATTACACAACATGTGCACAGGACCATGTATCAGTCCGAGCAAGAAAACACTGCATGTTCTAAAGAGCCAATAGCCTAACTGTATTCGCGTTATGCTATTTTTTGAAGTCATACATATATATCAAGTGCTGTAGTGCTCGTAACATCTGCCGAGATATAACTTTATCTATATTTTAAAAATATATAAGTGATGGGAACTTAAATATGAGCGTCGCAATCATAACTCAGCTCAGGTAGACAGGCTCCTTAATATGTCACGTCTCTGAATAAAAATACTGTTTCTAAACTATGGTTTTTATAGGGTATACACAAATACAGTCATTCCATGTTTAATGAATTAATTTCAAACAGTAAGAAACGCAGTTATATTGGTAGGTTTTTAAAATATCACTACATTTTTTTGGTTGTGTCGTGTATCATAAGTTATCATCAATTTATTGGCTAAATTGAACTGTTATCTATATTTTATATATAATTTAAATACACGTGTTATTAAGAAATACCCACCTGAATATGGTCCGTTGTCCTTAATTTTATTTGCATNTCCTTAATATGTCACGTCTCTGAATAAAAATACTGTTTCTAAACTATGGTTTTTATAGGGTATACACAAATACAGTAATTCCATGTTTAATGAATTAATTTCAAACAGTAAGAAACGCAGTTATATTGGTAGGTTTTTAAAATATCACTACATTTTTTTGGTTGTGTCGTGTATCATAAGTTATCATCAATTTATTGGCTAAATTGAACTGTTATCTATATTTTTTATATAATTTAAATACACGTGTTATTAAGAAATACCCACCTGAATATGGTCCGTTGTCCTTAATTTTATTTGCATNTTATATAATTTAAATACACGTGTTATTAAGAAATACCCACCTGAATATGGTCCGTTGTCCTTAATTTTATTTGCATGAAAGTATAACTTTAGCAAGGCTTTGGAATGGACCTTAATGTCTAGGAAAGCAACTGCTAACAGATCGTAATATCTACAGACAAAGATTGGGAAATATTTACTGATGATACAACTCAAGATACGTGTGCGTGTGAAATAATTAAAAAGCATGCGCTGTTAACATATAAAATTTGGCTCGAAAATTTCCGCTTTGTGAATTTCGTTTAAGCTTTGACATATCCACAATATATGGTATGTATATTTTAAAAATTGTAAATTACGTTTTATCATTTTGCGGGAACTGCTCAGACCTTTTTATCGCACTGACAATGAATCACATTGTTTTGTCTCCAGTGTATAAAACCAATGATTTTTTTCAAATATAAACTATGTTTTTTTTTGTGTGCTAGCGAACACTTGAGTTTGCTTCTAGGCCGGAGAAAGCAAATTATATTTTAATCAATGTTTTATTACCTTTTTCACATTAAAATAAATATTACAGAAGCCTTCAGTATTTAAGCAATGCACAGTGCATTCAGACTCAGTGAATGTCATTGTGTACACGTTTAGGCAAATTTTGGACTGTGGGTAAATGATTCGCAAACAGTTTTACTTGTCTAAGTCATAACTGATTCATATTAATGTAGCCGAACAGTGACAACTAAACAAGTATTGTACCGACTTGAGTACAGCAACACCTGAAACTGTAAAGTTAAGTCTATACGAAAGGGTTAGCTAAACAATTAAAACTTAATTGCATTACCTAAAAAAAAAATTTAATATAAAATATGAATGAACAGGGAGTGAAGAAATTTGGACGTCTCTCAACATCGAGGTCTTGAGAGTCGACGAGGGCGACATGAGGTGAGTGTGGAGCAGAGCTGTATTGAAGGGGCGGGGGAAACGGAGATCCCTTAGAAATTTCGCCGTCTATTCAAATGCTTGTAAGTCTAAGAATTAGCAAATTTGTAAAAATTTTACTTGGCTAACCATTTCCTACTTTTGTTTGACAAGCGCATGAATCACATTTCAATGTTAATTTTACAAGTGGTGGAATAATACACAATATGCTTAAAAGTAAATCTCAGGCAGAGTTTTTAAAAGTGCTCAGTTTATCGTGAACAGCCTGTAAGTATTCCAGAAAGAATATTACAGAACACTAGCGACTGACGGCTGCTTGCAAGCCGAGCTGGTGTATTTTCCTGAACGTGCGTGTTTCTTCACGACTTGCGTAGCTGTTTGTTTCCTGGTCAGAATCCTCAACCCGTGAATTGCTATTCCACAGATAATGTACAGGGTAAATATTTATCACGGGANTTTTTTTTTTTTTTTTTTTTTTACGATTCTTGTTACGTGTTTTAACGGGGATATTTGGTCGTCTTCTTGGATATATATATATATATATATATATATATATATATTTCCATTTCTTATGTTTAAGATTAATATTGAAAAAGTAACTTCGCTAGGTCAATGGACATTATTTATATATATTTTAGAGACAGTTATCGTTTTACTTTTAGTAGGCCAACTACTATCACGTCTGTAATAATTCTCAGAACATCATCATTCATCAATAATTATTTGCGATCTATTCCAAATGGTAAACAAACAAAAAATGCACATCCCTGACATGACAGTTATTAAATACTCTGAGCGATATACTATGTTAGTCAAAGAAGAAACATCAATAATGATTGCAGTATGCATTTTAAAAGCTAGTAACGCCACAACAATTTCTCTCCCCTTGCAGCGGAATGCAAAGGTGGGGGAAACGGGAGATCCCCGAGGAAACCCGCCGATCAGCGGCATCGTCCGGCACAATTCCCACATGCAATACTCCGGGGAACGACCACGCCGGGAATCGAACCCGGCTTGCCTTGGTGGGAGAACCACTAGGAAGTCCCCTTAAACTGTGCTTTCACTTTCCACGAAGAGTCACCGCATCTGTGAATACATGCAATATACCGTACTTTCTCCACCACAGCGTTACTTGCTGCGAGTCGCGAGTTCAACCATAGACTAGAGTAGAGGTAGACCGCTTATTCGTCTTCTACGCATGTACCCAACATTGACCAACCCCCAAAGGAACACAACTGTCAAAGTCACATGGTCAACACAGATGAACGTGCCTGTTAATATATTTTTTCATAAACGACAAGCACTTTTATATTAATAAAATACTTTTACCGATTTGCATTCAATAATAAAAAAAATTTCACCGATTTGAATTTAATCAAACTGCATCACATCTCAGAGCACTTGCTTAGTTAACAGTGTTCTAAACTCGAACAGAATCCACGCCGTTTTTTTGCCAGTCGTACCGGCAGAGAAGCAGTTCGACGCTGGGACTCGGAGATTGGTTGTGCGCAGCCAGCGAGATCGGTCTACCTCACCTCTAGTCTATGAGCTCAACCAGCATCGCCAGAAATGCGTGTCTAGTGCCGTGACCAGACAGATCCCAGCAGGCAACAGTCACAACATTATCTCGGGGATCTCCTAGCCTTGTGGAAGTACTGTACAAGAAAGTTAATTTTTTTTTTCAACCGCAGGTTTTTCCTAGGAGATCTGATCTTTGCCTCCATTTGAATATTCACANCAATGGCACAGGGTTGCGGTAATCTCATACACTTAATGACTACTAACTTAAAATTATTGTCACTTGTTTATGGAAAGAAAACTGCATTAAAAAAGTTGGTATTTACATGAGATTTAAATTATATATTTATCTGCTCTATTCCTTNAAGAAAACTGCATTAAAAAAGTTGGTATTTACATGAGATTTAAATTATATATTTATCTGCTCTATTCCTTTTTTATGTTCACTTTAGATCAAACAATTTTATGATACAGGTAAATGCTATTGTACATGACATACCTTTTATTTAAAAATTATAGAATTCCAGGTAGTTGTAGATATAAAAGTTTTTATTTTTTATTCTCTCGTTATAAATTTACACGTATTTTAAAAACCACGGCCTGAGTGACAAACGTAGTAAGAATTATTTTTCGTAGAGAACTTTATGATGCATTTTGTTCCCTAAAGCAATGGTTTCCAAGAATAAAACAAAAAAATATATTTTTGGCCACCATTTCTAAAAGAGCGTATTTTCCCCAAAGAGTGCAATGGCAAATATTACATTTATTATCCCCAACATTTTTCTAATCATTTTGCCTTAACAATAATTTATGTTGCAATTATTCCCAACCAAAACTGTAATTTTCTCCTAGAGTACATTCAGTGTTGCTTACAATTTTTCTGAAGTCCTGCTATAGTTTCTTTTCAGGCTATTCATCCGCCATATACAAATACAGTTTAACTAAGTATAGCAAATTCGACCAAAGGGACTACGCCCCACATTCATGTACGCTAAGTTTAAAGATTTTTGCATAAGAACTATTGCTTACTAGGCATTACCAACGCATTTTGTTTATTTCTAGTTGTATTCATATAATTTATAAATAAATATATTAAATGTTTGGTTATGCGTAAAAATTCAATTTAATCAGAAGTAATATATATTTTATGTTAACAGATGTAGCTACATTATCTTGCGATACATGAAATATTTAAGAAACAATCAAACACGTCATACATGGGGGGATATTTCAAATGCTTGATTCAAAAAATGTGATGTAACTAGACTATACTACTTGTTCTATAGTAACAAGGCTGTGGGCGGCATTAGTAATAGTACGGTTGTCTATATTCTTAACTAAAAATATTTACCAAAGATTCCGTTGGACATTTTCATACTTAAGCCTGGTTCACGTTTACACTGATGACGCCGAACAAAGCTGCACACATTTATACAGATATTCTGCATTACCATTTTGGCCAATGGTTGAAATTTCATTTTACGACAATGGTAATTGTTCGTTATTAAAAAGTAAGGTACCAGTGAAAATGCCGGAAAAGAAACTAGGCGCTACAGATATTTTTTGCAAATGAAATACACTGAAGAGCCAAAAAAACTGGTACACCTTCCTAATATCGTGTAGGGCCCCCGAGCACGCAGAAGTGCCGCAAGAAGATGTGGAATGGACTCGACTAATGCCTGAAGGTATGCAGGAGGCAATTCACACCGTGAATCCTGCAGGGCAGTCCACAAATCAAATCTGCGCCAATTTGAGAAAGGGTTGCAAGTTTGTCACGTTTAAGGATTCTCGTCAGTCGTCGTTTGTCCCGTTATTTCAAGGTTTTTTTTTCCGGCCGCAGCGATGTCGAAGATGCGATGTTTTACCGTATTCCCGATATTCACGGTACACTCGTGAAATGGTCGTACGCGAACATCCAAATGTTATCGCTACCTCGGAGATGCTATGTCCCATCTCTTGTGCTCCGACTGTAACACCACGTTCAAACTCACTTAAATCTTGATAACCTGTCATTTTAGCAGCAGTAACCGCTCTAGCTGCCGATCGCATCGCCTTTCTCTGATTGGTTCCATACCTTTGTTAATTGCATACGCACGCCTATACCAGTTGTTTTGGCTTTTCAGTGTAATATTACGTTTAAGTTATTTTATTAAGTGATTTTACAGAGTCTCATAGAGACGAGTAGCTGAAGGCAAGACTGACACTAGTTCTGTACCTTGCGCATTGAAACGATAAGGAATGTGGTGTGCGTACTTGAATCGCCCTTAATGCTGTTACTTTTCTACACCTTGGACACGCTAGTTGAGCTGTGTGTGAAGGGATAATTATATCTGTTAGGATTTGCTATGGCCTCGAGAACATACGTATACAACCATAAATACTATTAACTAAACACTCATAAAAATGTCAACGGCCAAACGATGGAATTTCATAAAAATTAAGTAGTCCAAAACTGAAGAAGATTTATAACGTTAAATGACACATAAAGGTGGGCTTAATGGAAAAAATTATTCTAAAGAAATATATCGATTCCGAAAAAAAATTCGCAGCCTTAATATCGATGTGTAAGTCGATTTTTAAAGCCGATTTAATCGAATTTCAAAAATCGATTTTTTAATCGGCATGCTTACCACGTCTGGCGCAGGCAGTAATCAGATGCGCGTGGCGTGGAAAAAAACCGTGTAATTTTTTTTTATCGGGAATAATTTGGAGCCGTGGTCTTCACGGGCCGCCTGTGCTAAGTAGAGGTCTTTCCGGCCCCTTAGCGAGGCACCCGGGCGTGACCCGCGGAGATGACGTCGCAGATAGCCCGCGGTGCCGCGCGCTCGACGAGGCTCCCTGGTAGACGCAGGTCCGCGCGTCGTCCCGCCTCCAGACGCTGGCGCCTGTTTCGACCGGGAGTGCGTTGCGTGGTATTCGTCGTACCTGCCCGCTCACCTACTTGGTTTCTTCCAGCCTGCGCCGAGCTAGGTGGCGCCGTGGCAAGGCGTCGAACCCGCGTTCCGGAGGCCTTTGGTTCGCTTCCGGTTTTCCATGGTTTCCCTACAGCACTCCCGGCGAATGCTGGAGCGGTTCCTTACTGCAGGCCATCGCCGATTCCTTCCACGTTCTTCCTTCCCTTAGTAACTCTTTCCGTCTCTTAAGGCTCTTTCACACAATTTTCGTCAAATGATGCTGTGTGACGTCACTCGGACGTCATAACCGCGGCCATTTGGTCTTATAAGCCAATTAATGACTAAAATTCCTTAAAAGATTTTTGTTTAAAGCATATTCTATATTTTCTTGAATCCGGCATTTTATCTATAACTCCGAATTATTAGAATATTATAAATAGTATATGTACCCCCTTAATAAAGTACTTTATTCTAATTTAACCTTTAAAATATTTCCATGGATTTATTTTATACAAAGTAAATATATAATCTAAGAAAAAATAATTGTCTTTATTTTAACAAATTTTTTTCGCATATTGCATGGTTCGTAAAAATTTGAAAAAAAAATATAATAATTTTTTTTTATTAATATTTCAGTAAAATATGTGCGAAAATGTTTAAGTTTCCACTTCAGTATTCATTGAATATGGCTTATATTGGAAAANATATTTCAGTAAAATATGTGCGAAAATGTTTAAGTTTCCACTTCAGTATTCATTGAATATGGCTTATATTGGAAAAGACTTTCGAAACTTTGAAGTATGAATTTAATTTATACTGAATTCAATCCACTGAAGGCATGTGAACACGTTCTATATTCAATGAGTAGAAACCGTCTATATTCAATGAGTAGAACTCAGTTAATTGCATTGAATTAAATATTTGATCGTTTGAAATGACCTTAATGACCTCGCTGTCGACGGTACGTTAAACCCCACCAGCGTAACACGATATTTGCAGCCGTACTTGATCTCGTGCCATCTGCTCTGAGGCCAGGTATACTAGCCGCTATGCGAGCCTCCATGGTTGACTTCTATTTACACGAAAGCAGTTGGCGTTTAAGTTTTGATACACTCGGCCGGTGTGCAGACACACCAGGCTGCAAATATATAAATGTTTAGCTTCGCTACAATACACATTTGAAAACTTCACTTCGCATTTGAGGAGCTGTGGTTGTGTATAAGTCAGTCTGCTCGCCTCCCAAAGGAGAACCTGGTTCGATTCTTAGGGGGAGAGGTTGTCACTCGTATTTCCGCATTAAGAAACGTGGCGGACGTTTCCGTTGTTCGGCTGGGATTTTTTTTCTCTGTGCATGGCCGTTCATCCCGCTTTAACCACCCGCTGCAACTCATTGCCTTCTCACTTCTCTCTCACTGGCATCCCAAACTTCGTTGTTAAGAGGAATGATGCACAAAAGCGGTATATGCACCCTACCTTCACTATAAGTTGTTATTTGGATGGTTTAACGAAATTTTTGGCCCGACAAGGCACAAATAATAATTTTGAACACCTTCTTACATTGGTTGATATTCACTGCCTTTACTATTGTTTGAGCACTGATGGAAGGTAATAAATAATATATTATTTCGTTTCTTACATCAGTGCTACGATAATAATACACGCAGAAAATATGTAACAGTTTAAGACGATGTCCGAAACTATTATTTAGGTCTTTTCATGCCAACAAATTCTAAACTTTCTCTGGAAAACCATTTTTGACTTAACATTTTGAAAATACACTGTTTTCGTGCACCATTCCTCTTAAGGGTCCTGCCCACCTGCATCGTTATGCTTTTATTTTGGCAGAGAAGCACAGGAGCTATAAGTGTTAAACTGGCATGCGCTACAAGAGAGCCATCGTCGCTACTCNTTTATTTTGGCAGAGAAGCACAGGAGCTATAAGTGTTAAACTGGCATGCGCTACAAGAGAGCCATCGTCGCTACTCGCAGAGCTGGATTGGCGTGTAGTGTTCTCGTAGTACTGCGTGTACCTATGGGACTTTCAGTGGTGACCCTATAATTTTATTCAGGACAAGTCCGTAACAAAGTTCAATACAGGTTCCTGTAGTTGTTTGGCTCGTGTCCAGATGGTGCGTTTCAAGATGCGGCTGTCTGATAAAGTAGTTTTCAACTATATTGGAAGGCTCCAAAATAATATTTACATCGCATGGTAACTTTAAAGTACCATTTCGTCCTCGTCTGCCGCATGATGTCTTTTCGTAGGTTAACATAGTGGCGGCGCGTTCTAATAGTTTCGTTAAAAAACCAGGATTTCAAACACCCTGCCTCGCAGTTCAAGCGACATGCAGACTGAACCCTT
>NQII01000880.1:396398-453674 GCA_002778355.1 Clitarchus hookeri | reverse complement strand
TCCGGAGGGCTCAGACTCCGGTTATAACATTTCCCGTACCCATGGGCATGCCTGAAACGGTAATAGAACGTGTTCTAAATTTCTGCTATACCCACGGAGCTGCGACAGACAATATGGCGGACACCCGAGTAACCACCTCAAACCGTATATGTCCGTTTAAACAAATATGACGACTTCTGTAAAACGTATTTTTACAATTTTCTCTCAAACGTCAGTGGGCTAAACCAGGTTCGTGAATGGATGGAGGCCTTAATTAAATAAAATAATTAATTATAATTTCCTTATTTTATTTAGAGTAACTACCCACAAAACTCTCTAGATCTAAATTCTCACAATATATTGATGTCGCTTGCTGTTTACAATTAATGAATTTAAATAAGTAGAATTTACAAATACCTCAAAGAAATTAATGTTTTTAATTAATTTTAAAAATTAGTCCCAATAGCCAGTGTATCAGGACATATTCATTTATTTCATAAATTATATGTCCATAATGAACTTAAGCACTCTTTGTTCTCTTCTGGTGGAGAAACTGTTATTCCTTCGGTTGTGCCCACGGGTATAACAGAACCTAGCAGAAATTGGGTATCGTGTGGGAGGGCTTGAGCGCCCACCAAAATCTTCTCACCTCAAAAGTTTCCAAACTACGTAACTGACTCTTCCCGGAACAAATGTATTAAAGTTGCCACGGATGTATGGAAGTTAACTTCCCCGTTCATGCGTTCTCAGTGCGCATACATAGCGATGTAATAAATTTGCTAGGGCCATCTCCTAGTGAAAACNCTTCCCCGTTCATGCGTTCTCAGTGCGCATACATAGCGATGTAATAAATTTGCTAGGGCCATCTCCTAGTGAAAACGCGAATTTCCCATGTCTGAAGCAACAAATGTTCATATAGTTTCTAAACGCACTCGCACTGAAGCAGCAAAGCAGGTNGCGAATTTCCCATGTCTGAAGCAACAAATGTTCATATAGTTTCTAAACGCACTCGCACTGAAGCAGCAAAGCAGGTAAAGTGAAGAAGGGAAAAAGTTATACAACAAACCAGTTAGCATTGCAGAAAGGTAAGCTGCTGCAATCTCTCACACTGTTCGTAAGAAAAGAAAAAAAAGGTCGAGGAACGAGTCAACANTGCAGAAAGGTAAGCTGCTGCAATCTCTCACACTGTTCGTAAGAAAAGAAAAAAAAGGTCGAGGAACGAGTCAACAAATGCCGCGCATTAACTGCACAACAGCATGACGTCAATTAAGGAAATGACCACCTGCAGTTCTGTCCTCGAAGTGCGTCTGTTCAAAGCGAGTGTCCGTCCTTCTAGCGAACTTTCATTCGTCGAAAGTACTGTCCGACGTAATGGTCACTGAGCTGCCTTCCAATGTCGTACAATGTTCGACCTTGTCAGGCTTCTCGAACTCTTACCCCCGTTATTCAAACATTATCGAAATCGCCTTTCAAAATTTATCCTGGTTCATATTTGAGGCACATAAATACAAATCTCACCTTGTAAAATTTTTGCATTCTTTTAACAGTGTACCAAAATATTTTCTGTGAGTGAGTGAAGAGATTTGGGTGGCTCTTAACATCGGGGTCTTGAGAGCCGATGAGGATGAAGCGAGATGAGTAGGGAGCAGCGTCGGAATGCAAGGGTGGGGATAAAAGGGAGATCCCCGAGAAAACCCGCTGACCAGTTGCATTGTCCTGCACGATTTCCTCATGCAACAATCCGGGGGTGACCCCGCGGATAATCGAACCAGGTTCGTCTTGACGGGAGGCGAGTAGTCTTAACTACTTACACCACAGCGGCCCCCGTATCTCAGTAAATAGAACACGAATTGTAACATTCATAACCTAAGGCCATACGGTTTTGGTTTTATTATTTTACGAGTAGTCAAATAGAAAAAAGTTTTGAATTGCAAAAAAAAAAAAATCCTTTTTAGAGCTCTTACTGCGCAGTTTACTTAAGAGGCAGAAGATAAATAAAACTATACGCCTGTAGATAAACCTGTGGCCTTTCATAGCGTGTACTGAAGTCGCACTGGTACAGATATACACTGAAGAGCCAAAAAAACTGGTGCACCTGCCTAATATCGTGTAGGGCCCTCCGAGCACGCAAANTGCAGAAAGGTAAGCTGCTGCAATCTCTCACACTGTTCGTAAGAAAAGAAAAAAAAGGTCGAGGAACGAGTCAACATAATGCCGCGCATTAACTGCACAACAGCATGACGTCAATTAAGGAAATGACCACCTGTAGTTCTGTCCTCGAAGTGCGTCTGTTCAAAGCGAGTGTCCGTCCTTCTAGCGAACTTTCATTCGTCGAAAGTACTGTCCGACGTAATGGTCACTGAGCTGCCTTCCAATGTCGTACAATGTTCGACCTTGTCAGGCTTCTCGAACTCTTACCCTTTTCCTCAGACGTGGTCAACCGTTATTCAAACATTATCGAAATCGCCTTTCAAAATTTATCCTGGTTCATATTTGAGGCACATAAATACAAATCTCACCTTGTAAAATTTTTGCATTCTTTTAACAGTGTACCAAAATATTTTCTGTGAGTGAGTGAAGAGATTTGGGTGGCTCTTAACATCGGGGTCTTGAGAGCCGATGAGGATGAAGCGAGATGAGTAGGGAGCAGCGTCGGAATGCAAGGGTGGGGATAAAAGGGAGATCCCCGAGAAAACCCGCTGACCAGTTGCATTGTCCTGCACGATTTCCTCATGCAACAATCCGGGGGTGACCCCGCGGATAATCGAACCAGGTTCGTCTTGACGGGAGGCGAGTAGTCTTAACTACTTACACCACAGCGGCCCCCGTATCTCAGTAAATAGAACACGAATTGTAACATTCATAACCTAAGGCCATACGGTTTTGGTTTTATTATTTTACGAGTAGTCAAATAGAAAAAAGTTTTGAATTGCAAAAAAAAAAAATCCTTTTTAGAGCTCTTACTGCGCAGTTTACTTAAGAGGCAGAAGATAAATAAAACTATACGCCTGTAGATAAACCTGTGGCCTTTCATAGCGTGTACTGAAGTCGCACTGTTACAGATATACACTGAAGAGCCAAAAAAACTGGTGCACCTGCCTAATATCGTGTAGGGCCCTCCGAGCACGCAAAAGTGCTGCAAGATGACGTGGCATGGACTCGACTAACGTCTGAAGGTATGCAGGAGGCAATTCACACCATGAATCAGCAGGGCAGTCCACAAATCCAATCTGCACAAATTTGAGAAAGGGTTGCACGTCTGTCACGTGTAATGATTCTCGTCATTCGTCGTTTGTCCCTTTATTTCACGACCTTTTTCCGACCGCGGCGATGTCGAAGATGTGATGTTTTACCGGATTCCCGATATTCACGGTACACTCGTGAAATGGTCGTACGCGAGCATCCAAATGTTATCGCTACCTCGGTGATGCTATGTCCCATCTCTCGCGCACCGACTTTAACACCACGTTCAAATTCACTTAACTCTTGATAACTTGCCATTGTAGCAGCAGTAACCGATCTAGCTGCCGACCGCATCGCGTTACTCTGATTGGTTCCATACCTCTGTTATTTGCATACGCATGCCTATACCAGCTTGTTTGGCTCTTCAGTGTAATTTGCACAGTACAGCGCAACAACGGTAAAGCTGCGAGTCATTTCAGCGTCTTTCGCGTAAGAGCGATGGGGCGCTAGGCGGGCGTGTTAATGTCGCCCGTATAGCGAGCTCCTTTGCTCCGGTGCATACGAGCTTCAACAGAAAACGCATTACAAGTAATGCACACCTTAAAATAAAGCTGTGGGTATACGAGTAATTAGTATGGATGATGAATATCAATTTCGCTATAGGAAAAATAAGTTTAAATGAAATGTGCGAAATATCGCGTTTAAGTTTGGAGAATGTTAGTTATGCAAACGAATTGTGAACTTTGGACCTTCGCAATATGGAAAATATCAAATTAGACTGAGAAAAAGTTTACTAGCTGTATTACACAATAAGAGAATTTTTTTTTATATTGTACGTGATTCACGTATTTTCTCCTCTCTCTTNGTTTACTAGCTGTATTACACAATAAGAGAATTTTTTTTTATATTGTACGTGATTCACGTATTTTCTCCTCTCTCTTCCTCTCTCTCTCTCTCTCTCTCTCTCTTTCTGTATCTCTCTGTAGCTGTTAGCTATCAAATTTGATCACACTCATTTCTGATAAGTTTTAGTTTGCTTATCAATAAAATAACGTGTTTTAATTGTCAGATTTTCCACTTCTAACAACTGCAGTGACAAGGATTTTTAGAACACTAATTCAAAGTTACGGAGATAAAACACTATATTAAAAAAATTTACTAATGTTTGCAAATACAGCAGATTCCAGCAAAAAAAAAAACATACACATATCAGAAATATTCTGCTGGTCGCTTGAATTCAATATTTTGAAGTTTGGGGCGGTAAACTTCGAACTTTTTTAAAATCCAGCTTTCAACAAAAAAAAATTCCACGAGCTAGTTCAAGAATTCACGAACGTAAATCTTTCAACAGGGTGTGAGGAGTCAATACGTAGCTACAATAAAANCACGAGCTAGTTCAAGAATTCACGAACGTAAATCTTTCAACAGGGTGTGAGGAGTCAATACGTAGCTACAATAAAAACTCACTACGAAAGATCAAAAGTTACGAAGAAAATTCCACTGTCGAAAACTAGAACACACGTGGGGACATTTCACGCAAGAAAATATTGCGATCGAATTAGTATAAACAAAAAAAAAAAGAATCACTTCTTAGCAAACACGTTCTCCGACTCGATATCGTTCCTCGCGTGAAAACGAGAACATACGACCGAAAGGCCCAATCCGTTGACGTTTGCTTAGGTGGGGGAGGGGAGGGAGGGCGCAAGTGAGGAAAAAAAAAGAAGGAGAAAAGTATAAGGGATGGGGAAGAAGAAAAGAGAACAAACGGCTACCGGCAGAAGCGGGATTGTATATTCGGTCACCGGTGATGAAAAATTGGGGCATCTAATAGACTTCGGCTACTGAGCGCTCGAAGCCAGCCAGCCGACTGTCCGGTAAATAACTGATGGTCGCTCGGGTACTGGCGGTCTCTCTGCGGACCAGCGGCCGATACAACGACCGACCCCCTCGCCCCCCCTCACAAAACCAAAAACAGAGAAAACTCCCCTATTTACTGTTTCTTCGTGAGACCACACCCCCCTCGAGTTGAGACGAAAGAACACTGACGCGCATAATATACGACCCGCCTTCACAGGATGTACGGGAAGCAAAGGCACGCTACGGCGACTTCACCATACACGTGGAATAACGCTTTTTTTTACGTTGGCATTTAAGAGGAGACTGCACCTGGAGCGTGAACTGCGTTGCAGAGGGTTCGAAACACGCGTTTCCCTCTCGAATGTATTAAACGTGCGTCTAACGTGCCGAGCTACAATAAGAGCACACACTTCAGACACGAGGCCTGACGAGTGCTTTCAAGACGTCACGCGTCATTTCAGAGCACCCTGCCACAGCTAGAAAAAACAACAACGGCTTTTTCAAAGCGCTGTATCTCTGAAAATACACGCCAGATAAGTACAAGAATACTCAAGGTCCCCACATCGAACCTTTCCCAGAGACTTTACGACGACGAAATGATACGGTTGCAGCTGAAAGTCTCGTAGCTGCACGCAGCACGACGAGGGAATTGCACGCCAAGTGTGCTTAGAGGCGACGGTGCGCTTGATGCGCGTGGCAGTCTCGCCCTTTTCCCATATTCTTAGCCTCAACGAGGAAATCAGCTCCGGTTAGGCTAACCCCCTTAAAAAAACTCTCCGTATACGGAGAGGAAGGGGGAAGAGTGAGTTTAGCTGGAAAATTCTTCTGTAAAGTATATTCTGTGATCGTCTCAAGTTTGTACGACTGTAAGGAAAGTTATATCGCTACCAGAAAAGGTGCTGGCGTTAGTAAAAAATACTCACTAAACATCTCTGAGCATTCTATAAATTAATCACTTGTTAATGGCCTGCGACAATAAGGCTTGATTGCGTTTTACATTTTTACATGGTTTGAAAGGGCTGTGTTAAAAAATAAAAAATAATAAAAATTTTACTTACCAGCTCTATTACAGTCTAAACATGTTCATTTTTATAACTTCATTGACATTTCTAATTATGTTTGTCAAAATATTTGCAAAATATTTGGCAGTTGACTAACAAACATTTGAATGAGTATTTAATACCGCATTTAATTAAACTACTTATGATACNTTGACTAACAAACATTTGAATGAGTATTTAATACCGCATTTAATTAAACTACTTATGATACTATAAATTTTTTAACAGAGATTTTCGTGGAAAAAATACTATCACCTTTGCATACACACACTAGTTTTCAGCACGGTAATGAAAGACGTACGTCTGTGTACATATATGCACGTATATAATAGGACTGGTCATATCTGTCAAATTAATTACGGAACTAACACTGCATTCATAACATGGCTGCCGTGTACACCGTACCATCGTAATTTAACAATTGTACATATAAAGTTCTGATTTAATTTGAGAACTACGTGAAAGATGTACGTGTCACAGCGGTTGGATTGATTGTTGTGCCAGGTGATTTGTTACAAAATATTACCTGTGATAGGTGATAATAATATACATACGGATCACTTTCAACTACTTTTCCATCAGCTCGTACCTTTCTTGGAAGTCACATTCCTTATAAAGTTAGGATTTACCAAATCTGAGCGAAAAAAAGGGAGGCTTGGGGTTTGCTTATGCAGGTCACGCGCTTTATTTATATATAGATAACGATACTGAAGTACGAACAATATTGTATAACTATTGTCATATTATGCTATTGAAATTACATATATTTACTAAATAATTATATTACTGATATTGGGTCTTCGCGATATGTACAACATCGACTTTTGCTATATCAATACAATCTATATTCGCCACTGAGTTTGGACACAACCTATCAAATTAACATAGATACGGTTAACGTATGGCTATACTGCACAGTCGTACCAACCATAAGTACTCAATAGTTAGTACGATTTACTAAATAAATAAAGTAGATATAGCTGGCAAATAGAACAATTTTTACTATTCATTACAACCAACATTATTATAATAAAGTTCGTATTCGAAACTTAAAAATTTGATGAAAATATAAGTAGCTATAATTTTCAAGTTACCCAATCTCCTCAGAATCTCTCCCATCAATGATTCCTGGATGCACCTCCATTGCATTCGGTCTTCCGTCCGGAAACCGGTTACTCCAGCAATGAACTCACACGAGTCACGTTTAAACTGCTATGTCGTGCCGACAAAAGACCATTAACTACGGAAGTCGAATGAAATGACGGTGTTCTGAAAATGCATAACCACAAAGAGCATTCACGAGAAATAGGCATTTCTGTGAGTCTGCTACCTCGCCGTCTAGTGATTCCAGCGTCTGTCGAAGCGATGCCTCATTAAACCGGAGCTGCCCAAAATACCTACGCGCCGTGTGTTATTTNGTGATTCCAGCGTCTGTCGAAGCGATGCCTCATTAAACCGGAGCTGCCCAAAATACCTACGCGCCGTGTGTTATTTATGAAGCGTGGATAGCAAACAAAAGACAATTTTGCTGTTATTTCAAATAGGGTCACCTGTCTTCCGCGAAACAATTTACTCTCAGACTATACTTCAATAACTTACATGCACAATTCTCACTTTCCTTTTGATACTAGGCGCGTGCCTTTGTAAGAAGACTTTTCTAACCTTGCTGGGTCCCTCAAATTTAAGTTTCGGTTACTTCCAACTTTTCTGAAGCCCTGTAAAAGTTTTACTTCATGAATATTCCTCCGTCTCATGCAAACCTTGCTCAACCCAGTCTAGAAAATTACACCCAAGGGACAACGCACCGCAATCGTGCGCACTTAGAGTAATCATATTTTGCATCAGAACTATTTCTTACTATGCAATACCAACACAGGAATTTTTTTTTTCCTGTTTTCATTCATATTTACAACAAAAATAAAGTTATAATTAATGTATTAAATATTAGTAAAAGTTAAATGTATTAAAAAATAAGATACTTTTATTTTAACAAAAGTATATAACGTTAGCGGTATATAACATACTTAGGAAAGAAAGAAACACGTCATAGATGGGGGTGATTTTTCAAAGGTTTGATTAAAAAAAAGTGTTAAGAAACCGCGAATAGACTATACAAGATGATTCTAAAATCATGGGACGAACATTGAGGGGTGGTAGAGCTCACTAAAACAAACAATTATTGTATAGGAATATATGGACGGAAGTGACGTGTTGAAGCACAAACACAAAAGCATAACACATTAACGGAAACATAAAATGTTCATTAGCAGCATACGTAACGAGTGATTCCGTACAGAAAATGTTAAAACAGTTGCTGGAAATGCATCCACCAACAGTCACGCATGCTTGGCGACCTCTACATATGGCGTGATTGGCTGACAATGGTGGCATGCGTGAAATACCCGGCGTATTTGAATCTGTTCGCCAATCACTCCAGCTAANTTACTGTCGGTGGTAGCAATTTCGAGCAATTATTATAAACATTGCTGTAAAAAGGCATTTAGCGGCGACGTTGTAAATAAACAATGTGTTGCATTTAATGTGTTATTTTTGTGTTTGTGCCTCAACGCATCACTCCCGCCCATATATTCCTATACAATAATTGTTTTTTTAGTGAGCTCTACCACCCCTCAATGTTTGTCCCATGATTTTAGAATCATCCTGTATAGTTTGGCACCGAACGTCTGTGATAAGCGGGAAGACATCTAAGACGAGTGAGTATTAAAATCATCCCATAACGAAAGTAGATATGGACTAAGGTGTGTTTTGGAGTATAACTAGTCGCCGGATTTTTCGGTGAAAAAAAGCTGCCCCTACTTATAAGCTTTACAGTAAACCGTATTTTCTTACGCCAAGCCAATTGCTTGGGGAAGTTGTAGTGTGTGATTTTTATTTACTCCAAATGAGAGCCAGTTTTTTTTCCGCCGGGTGTTGTGTTTTGCATTTCCCACGTCTTTACCTTACTTATTCGCGCAAAGCTCACCGGATGCAAGAGTAAATTGTTGGCCTTCATACCATGTAAAGAGTGTTATCAATTTTTCGATCTGTCTGCTTGTGCCGTCTGTCACCATGTCAGCATAGAAGGTTTTAACAACGAAATAGATTTTGGAAAAACGTTATGCCAATTTGACCGCAATAGCGTGCATCCCAACGCAACCTTTCATAAAAGCACATCTACTGTGCGAAAATAAACTGGTGGAAACTTTTCAGTGCACAGTTGTTACCGTATTTTAAAAAGCGCGCGTATGCTATTGTCAGTGTGGTGTGTGATAATTACAATAACACGTTTAATACTTACGAATCCCAGTTCTTTCCAAGCGATAATTTCGTACCGTCTTTGTACGTACTGTTAGTAGCAGACTTGTTTTCTTATACAATAAACGTCTGCAGGTTGTTCTCTGGTGAAATAATACAATATTATACTTTTACAACCTTGAAAACATTGGACCATACCTGTATTCTGCGATATTTTTAGAGTGATCGAGTGATTAAGTAGTGGCATAACCTACAGAGGACTGCTCAAAAATTCGTTTATTTTTTTTGTAAATTATTTTTTTGGAAATGCATTTATATTTCACAACTATATTCGAGACTCACCATAAATTGTATTTCAAAAAAGCAACAAGAAAATGATAAAATACACTCTAGTGCCCAAAAATTAAAATCGCAGCTTTATAAAATAATATAATTTATTCCAGTACCACAGTGTGTGTGTGAGTGTGTGTGTGTGTATGTCTAAACGTATGAGCGCATACAAATACTAGCAGTACACTGAATGATGATGGTAATTATGCTGATGACTGTGTTATTGACGATGATGACGATGTTGGCGATGACTTCGATGACGATTATAATGATCTTGAGTGTAGTGAAAATAAAATTAATCTAAGGTACCTGCACCGAAGATGGCTCGGGTCCCCAAGCTGGCCCACTGTTAGAATAGTGATGTAACCGTGACGATAACCGAGAGAGCGCAGCATGTATCGATTGACTTGCGCGCCAACTAGCGGCATGTTCAAGAACAGAACTCTGACGCAGTCATTACCACGGGGTAGACACTTCATAGACCGCGTCTGTAACTCTGTTTTAGTTAGGGGGAAGAAACACTTAGCGCTAGCGTCGCATTTTCGCTACTTGTTTTTTAATACTTTATTTACAAGTAGTAACTGTAATGGCGGAAGTATGTATATTGGTTTGGTCTTGACGTTAGTGAGACACGTGGTGATTACAGTGATTAACATCCTGTATCTTAGCAACTGTTGTATAATATAACATTTGTGTTAAAAGTTCTTGCAATATCAAAATGCCCAGAACAGTTGCGTGTTCCGTACGACAATGTAAACACAGACCGCAAACACTTCGACATGCTTTCCCAGTGTATGAGAAAGAACAGTTTATAATGTGGGTTGAAAGGATTGCAAATCCACGATTCGCTGAATTCGATGATGTCATATACATGAACTTCCTTATTTGCGACGATCATTTCAGTGATCACTGCAAGAGTTTGGGCACAAAGAGACTGAAGAAGTTCTCACTTCCAACTCGGAATTTACCAGGTGGGTTTTGTGTATTGGGCAAGCTAAGGATAGGCCTATACTACTGTTCCAGATTACAGATCCGTGCGTTTTTCTGTCCATCAGCTCTCGGCAACAGTTGTATTCTTATTTTCAATTATCTAATAGCAATTTATAACATAGATGACTGGAACCAAGTCGCCTGCCTAGGTGTAGGCATTTGATCTTTGAATGCGAGACGACTTTTTATGTAGGGTTCATGTTGGAAGAAAGTATAAAAGGTTAGTTTAGTGTGTGGTGTAGTTGCTGATAACATTTTTTGTATTAATTTTTTTTCAGCAGTTGATGGAGAATGCAGTTTGCAGACATCTATGTACAATCATCTCAAATAAACGAAATCACATTCAGGTAGGACGCTAAGAGAGTCAAAGTTTGTGTTAAATTTATTTCATTCGAATTTTTATGGGGGGGGGGGATTATATTGAAGTGTAAATTAAAATTATAATTTTATAGGAAGTGCACATTGACTTAAGCATATTTATATTACATGCACTCGCAGACTCACTTCTGGTGCTTGTGATGACCCAAGTGGTAACATAGGGACTATGTTCAGTCTGTGACTGTAGTGTACAGACATCTTATTACACACATTTCAGTGCACCTATTAGTGACCACTTGGCAAGGATTAACATGCAAATTTATTTCAATCATTTCACAATGGCAGCATAACTTATAGGCAGGGGCAGTGATATTTCGCGAAAAGATTTCGAGACAAGATACAGTCCAAAGCACTGTAGGGTCGTCCAGCTTCTTTGATTGAAAAAAAAAAATGTTCTGACCCGTGTTAACGGTTTGCGCACGAATCACGAAGGTTCAGTGTCGGAGTTACTTAGTCCTGAGTGGCTTAGTCAAAGACGGGCACGGCCTTAGCAGCCAATGGAGGTATAACAACAGCTGAGGTGTGTATATAGTATTGAAGTCTACTGTTTGCTCCTATTTTTACACGAAAAGTCACTGACCCTACTTATAGGCACATGTTAAAGTGATAATGTTCCATATTGGATGTAACTGTAGCTATTCTGTGTGGTTAATGTTAAATCACAGGTCCTAGTGAACCAGAGGCTTGAATGACAGGAAGTTAAACCTAGGTGGAATTGTTACTTGGTGTCTTACAAGAAACCTAGGTACTTTGCCTGTCTTAAATCATAGTGGTTCCAAACAATGCAAATATTGATATAGGCCAATTGAAATCACAGAGGCTGGGCAATACACGTGGGAAGGTTAACTTGAATCTCAATAAATACCATATGTAAAAGACTATTTTGTTACCTTTAGGCCATTTCCAAATTCAGGTTATATCTGGTGGTTTACTTGCATATTTGCCTATTTTACTCACCCTTGGCATCAATCATAGATCAGGTAGACTCCAATCTTAATGAATTCGGACAGGCAATCTCTTTGGCTTTAACCACAGCTATTAGCCAGCTAGTCGCTTTTTAATGATNTAATGTTCCATATTGGATGTAACTGTAGCTATTCTGTGTGGTTAATGTTAAATCACAGGTCCTAGTGAACCAGAGGCTTGAATGACAGGAAGTTAAACCTAGGTGGAATTGTTACTTGGTGTCTTACAAGAAACCTAGGTACTTAGCTTGTCTTAAATCATAGTGGTTCCAAACAATGCAAATATTGTTATAGGCCAATTGAAATCACAGAGGCTGGGCAATACACGTGGGAAGGTTAACTTGAATCTCAATAAATACCATATGTAAAAGACTATTTTGTTACCTTTAGGCCATTTCCAAATTCAGGTTATATCTGCTGGTTTGCTTGCATATTTGCCTATTTTACTCACCCTTGGCATCAATCATAGATCAGGTAGACTCCAATCTTAATGAATTCGGACAGGCAATCTCTTTGGCTTTAACCACAGCTATTAGCCAGCTAGTCGCTTTTTAATGAACATGTATTTCGGAGAAGAACTTGATAATTTCGTTAAGTTATAGGGTTAACTCACGAGTAAATTATGTTTTGATTTTACATACATAACAGTTAATTCTAAAGAATAGTGACTTTTCCGAAAACAAAAGAAAAAATCACGGTAAGTGGTAAAATTCCACTCTATAAATTCCGCAGAACACGAATTTACGAAGGGCATTAACATATTATCAATATAAACTACAAATACGACAGTGGGGAGGGCTATGAATATCAGAGAAATTGTGCAGTAAAATATGTGTGAAATATGTACGTTATCGTTATATTTTCGTATGTTAATACGTTAAATGCAAAATACCTAACCAAACATTGCCGAACATCACGAAATGTAAATACAGGATACTGTTTGTCATCACATAATACCGTATTTCGTCGTGCTGCAGTGCAAACAACACATGTGCAATAGATATTGTAAAGTTAAGTTTAGTTCGGTTAGGTTTGCTACATTCCAAATAAATACACACCATATATCAATACAAACCATTAATACAATAGTGGGAAGGGCTATGAATGTAAGGAAAATTGTGGGGTAAAATATGTGCANCGAAGGGCATTAACATATTATCAATATAAACTACAAATACGACAGTGGGGAGGGCTATGAATATCAGAGAAATTGTGGAGTAAAATATGTGTGAAATATGTACGTTATCGCTATATTTTCATTCCTAAATATGTTAAATGCAAAAGACCTAACCGAACATTACCTAACNGAAATATGTACGTTATCGCTATATTTTCATTCCTAAATATGTTAAATGCAAAAGACCTAACCGAACATTACCTAACACACGATATGTTAATGCAGGGTACTGTTTGTCATCACATAATACCGTATTTCGTCTTGCTGCAGTGCAAACCGTGAAACAATTCAGAAACTCTATGTAGGAAGTAATAATGATAAATTTAAAAAAAAAAACGCCAAAATAAATTAAAAGTGGTTGGAAGCCTGCATAAATTAAATAATAGGAGTTGCATGGTCACGACCATAAAATATTTTGCCACGAGGTAAATAAAAAAAAAATACTGGTTTAGTGGTGTTTACCAACAACTCCATTCTATACACATTTTATGAATAACCACAAATTTGTGTAAAATTGAGGTATGAGAGTACGTTTAACTAAGACTACAGATATAAAAATGAATGATAGCACTAGCTGTAAACATCAACAAATGTAACACTGCAACAATTGTCTCGTCTCGCNTATTTTGCCACGAGGTAAATAAAAAAAAAATACTGGTTTAGTGGTGTTTACCAACAACTCCATTCTATACACATTTTATGAATAACCACAAATTTGTGTAAAATTGAGGTATGAGAGTACGTTTAACTAAGACTACAGATATAAAAATGAATGATAGCACTAGCTGTAAACATCAACAAATGTAACACTGCAACAATTGTCTCGTCTCGCGATGAAGGCCAAGAGGCTGATATTTTAGTGTGTGGTTTGTTTGTTTTGAGCATAACCTGTGAATGTTTACTGTTTGTGTTATTTTATATGCAGTAAGTGAGAGATTTGGGTATTGTTTAAAGGGGAGGCCTTTGGCACTGATGAAGGTGAGACGGAGAAGTGGTGCAATGAAAGTGCATGTGAAACGGGTGTACTATGGGAAAACTCGAGGGCTAACTGCAACATATGTCATGTTTCCCACATGCCAAAATCGAGAGTGACCCCTCCGAGAATCGAACCCGTATCACTACTGTGGGAGGCTGGCATGCTAATTGCATGGCCACCGTGGCTCTGTTGCATATGTATTGTAACATATGTATAAATACATACAAACCAACAATGAAGGTATGTGCATGTTCACATCAAGTTTGGCATAATCTTTGTGTACATCAGAAGCATTATTCGTGTAAGGTTTTTTGTGTTTATAAAGGGTTCTACTAATATTGTGTGTGGTTGAACGAAAACAAAAAATTACAACTGAGNGTAAGGTTTTTTGTGTTTATAAAGGGTTCTACTAATATTGTGTGTGGTTGAACGAAAACAAAAAATTACAACTGAGATTTTTGTTTCCATAAGAAATTTTGTTTGACGAAAGTTTTAGTGAACTGAAAATTGTTTGTATTGAAGAATATTTGACTGCTTATTGAATGTTTGTTTAGTGGACTAAAAAAGGAAATGTTCATGTGTACATTAATTTGTTATTGTTATATAACTGAAATAACTTCATAACACTCAACATGAAATGTTAGCAAGAACCTCTTTAGCAAATACCCCATAATCTACTTTTATTTGGTTCTGCATGTTCATTACATTGTGTTTATTATGCATTCCACTTGTGTCAATTTTAACGGGTATAAAGCAAATACGATACGAGTATTGTTTTTACGGTATGAATTTATAAATAACCGGCATTCCACTCTTCATGTACATGCACCCCTGTGTATGTTATGTAAATGTACTTCCATGTAATTTGGACATTTTAATTTTTTAAATTAGCATTATCTTTAAGGCCCAAGTGGTACGGAGGTTAATTTCACGACTGGCTTTGGTAATCACACAGCCTGTTGTAAAGAAGTTTGATGTCTACTTTATAAAGACTTCAGCATAAGCTAACCCACTGACCAGGTTTTGCCTCATTTTCACACATCGGTGACTTTTCGAAGTGTGTAGGTTAGTGATGACTTAGTGTAAAGGTAATAGTTAGGATGTGTGCAAACTAAAGGGTTATGAAAGCTACTAAATTTATATCGCCTCACGTTTTGAATTATTCTTCCTAAAAGCTTACATCGGCAAGATATCAAATAATCCAGTTTAATGGATAAAACCAATCCTAATTATAATTCTTAATTTTCCTTGAATTTTCCTTTTACTTCTTGCATTAATTTCATATACCGTGTATATTAATTGTCAGGTTCTACAGTTGGTGATGGATTGTTGGACCCAGCAGCTGAAGACACTACAGATTTCCTTTTCATTGTGGATATGTTATTTGACAGTGTTGATGGAAGTTGCCCAGTTCCGTTGGCAGAGAATAATTTCAGATGTGCTGCTACCGCAACTTCGCCTCATAATTAATTCTGGGCCAAATTTTTGAAAATGTTGTCTTCCATGACGTTCCGTTGTTGCAAAACACAGCGGAAGTAAGCACCTCCATGTATCAAGCACTAAATTTCTACTATCTCAGGTTTGAGACATTTATCTGGTAGACTACTGAATGATGGTTTCCGGTTTGTTGCCTTACGAAACTTTAACCATGACCCTCTTGGAAACCTTTTTCTGCAGTCATGTTGTTCGTTATTTCGTTATGTCAATCCCACTTCTACAGGTTTTGTTTCTGCTTTTAAGTCATTGGTTGTGTCTAACTTCGTGTCTTCGCATTCGTTAAGTTCCAACTGTGGACAAGATGAGACAGAATGAGCACTTGACACCCTTAAAAGTTTTGTGCAGGCAGATGATATTCCTGTAGAACAGCCCCAGGGGGTAGTTCGACACGTTGTGCCACCACGGAAACAAGTTGCTCCACAGTCAAGAATTGCCACAGCAACATCCACCTACATAAGTGGTTTGGTAGCAAATAAGGTATTTTCGCTAATAAAAAATTGTTCGGTTTGCATGACACACAAAAAAATGCCACAACATGAGTTTATAATAGCCAGGTGATACTCGCCAAAGGCACTATACTATGCCTTCCACATACAACCTTTGTTTATATAGCTAACCAAATTATCACGATAATAAAAAAAAAGTTANATAAGGTATTTTCGCTAATAAAAAATTGTTCGGTTTGCATGACACACAAAAAAATGCCACAACATGAGTTTATAATAACCAGGTGATACTCACCAAAGGCACTACACTATGCCTTCCACATACAACCTTTGTTTATATAGCTAACCAAATTATCACGATAATAAAAAAAAAGTTGCAAGAAGTGTGTGCTATATGCCTGGTGTAGCCAAAATATTGTATGACTCTGCCAATAAAATAGCTCTATCTTTCTTGTGCTGCAGAAAACACAATGTGAAATTACTTGCATTTAAGGCAGTTCTGAAACTCATGATCTGTGCTTTGATTACTAATGTTAATAGCATATTGAAAGCAAAGATGACAGTGCCTCCGTCTTGCTCAGATCCAATCAAGATGGAAGCACAAATATTACATTGCAGAAATCGTGGGAAAATGAAGAACTAGAAGAAACATCCTGTACTGAACGCCTATGCTGTACATCTACCCTGGATAATCATACCTAAGCACCCAACAGGGCAGTTCGTACATTTTCGTTATGGCTATCAAGGAGAGTGAAGCTGGGACTTTGTGTTGTCAGTCTTACCTGTACACATCTGCGATAGGAATCAGTGTAGACGTACCAGCAAGCCGTGGGATGCTTTTTGTAGATACGAGTTGCATATACGAAGTTTTTATAAGGCAACTTGTGCAATTCCTGATACATATATATATATACTGTACAGACCATTTAATTTTAGCCCTACTAGCATTAAATCGCTTGAAGTGTAATCATATTATATGATGTCAGTCATTTTATTTTTTGAAGCCCACGTATGAGATCTTAAATCACATCTCTTTGTTTGGTTTATGGCGAACTTCACGTGCTATGTTTTGTGCAACTTATTTGCATGTTTCATTATATTACAGTATCCTAAAATACACAACTNGCGAACTTCACGTGCTATGTTTTGTGCAACTTATTTGCATGTTTCATTATATTACAGTATCCTAAAATACACAACTTGCACATGCATTATCATATCAAGTATGTATTTGTGCTGAAATATTGAAAATTAATTAAATACATATAAGTGAATTTNTGCACATGCATTATCATATCAAGTATGTATTTGTGCTGAAATATTGAAAATTAATTAAATACATATAAGTGAATTTAAATTTTATTAATAATTGTATTTCTGAAACTTATTGCAAGTATCAAATGTTAGCGGAAAGCTGTCTTGCAGTGAAAGTTGGCGTTTTTATCTCAATGTTTATGTTGCGTTCACAATGAGAACATGTAAACAATTGTATAATGTGTTACATTTATGAAGAAGTATATTTTAAATTTCTGCAAGGAAAGCTCTAAGACAGTGGTTACTATGAATTCCTGCATGATAATAACCTTTTTGTTTTGGTTAAGTTTCCCCAAAACAATTCCAATTTGATGTAATGATTCATCATAAATACACAACATAAACCAGTGCGGATGTGTTTAAAATTTATAATACCTTATACATACAAAACATTAGATTAGTTTCAAAAGAAAACAGTAGAAAACCCAGTTGAAATAATTTTATATGTGAGAAGAGAGTTGCTGCCTGTGGATTCATTAGTACCTCAAACATGTTCATCTGTTTGGCAAAACAAAGATACGCAATAAATACACTTGTTAAACGTTTGAAGCAAATGGAAAAGGCGTGAAAATTAGCATGACGCTACAGAATTTGGAATGTTATTGATGCACCATTGTAAGGTAATGTAAATACTTGTGATAATGTATGCTTTTTTTTCTCTCTGGACCAGTTATGAAATATTAGAGGTAATTTGCATTTTAACAAAACATAAATGTTTACGTTATATTGTACTCTTGGCTTTATACCGCACTAGGTTGACTTTTTGCAGATTGCAACAACATTATTTCTATTTTATTTTTTTACTCCCAATAAGAACAGGATGCCATGGATATAAAGTTTGTCAATAACAGTTGGCGACATAATATTTACAATGAGATGCTACTATTGACCATAAAATAAATTGTTTGAACAAAATAGATATCTGGTGAACATAAAATATATAAATTTATAAAGTAAATATTTTAAAAATAAACATTTTGTTTATTATTGCATATTAATAAATTTTTCAATTGTATTAAATACATTATATGGTATATTAAGGTAAGTATCAAATTTTTGAAATTGTAAATGTTATGAATATTAGTATCATTATTATTGGTTAGTATTATTATTGGCTTGGCGCCGTGTTAGTTTACTGGCCATAACTAAATTGAAAAGTAAAATAAATACAAAAAAAGGAACATCACAAAACACCATATTTAAAAAGCCCGCGTCTCGGTTATTAGTTGGGGGAAGAAACACTGCGCGCAAGTATCGCTACAGCAGAGTCCACAGATGGTTGCATTNCGCGCTAGTATCGCTACAGCAGAGTCCACAGATGGTTGCATTAAAAGTACCTTCTTTATACCTACCTTTTCTATGGTCATTACCCTGCCAGCAGCCATTTGAAGTTCGAGAAGTGGATGTAACGAAGTTCGTTATCGAAAAGTTGTGTGCTATTATTTCTGCATTGTAATAGACGATTACAAGTTTGTAAAAACTATTATACGTACAATGAAATCTTATTTAACGGGCTACCAAAGTATATGTACAGCTTAAGATAATTACAAACGAAATAACGAATAATAACCGTAATGCATAAAAACGTGCCTAGCCCTCAAGGTGGCCCACTGTGAGCCAGCTTTGATTCCTTATTGGCGACCTTAAGAATTTTTTATCGAATTCAACGTTATAAAATATTATCTTTCTGTGGAATGAATATAATGTAGGTTAAAAGTTTTTAATTAGTAATTTTTTTTATTTTATAGTCGATTTCTTTCAATGATTATTGCAAATATTGGTCCAATAGTACTAGATTGCCTCATGCATTTTCAGAAACATTTAGGATTTTTTTGTTTCTCAGACTGTTACTTCCAAGACACCTCCTATTGATGGTGTTACATCAACTGCCGATACTATACTTTCTCTTAATACGGCCAAAGTGGCGTTGTAGATTACAACATAAGTTTTTAATCAATTATTAGAACTTCAAAGATTGACAGGCATGAAGAACGTAACACAAAGAAGAAAGCAATGAACTATTGAGCACAAAAATAAATTGCTTGTCTTCTCGCAGATAAAGAAAATATGAAACAACAGTCGACAAAGAATTGACTAGAACTGCAAAACAAGAAACAAAAGCTGGGGTGAAATTAACAGGGTTAAAGTAAGAAGAAGACCGAGAGAAAAAAATGTACAAGAACAAGTCGAGCAGAACAAACATTAACCTGACAGTAGTGGCTTACAAGAGAAGAACCATCAGCGGTAAAGTTGGTAGCCTATTGTGACTCGTGTCTAACGGATGAAATATGTGACATGAGGTTGTGTATGCCAAGTTTTAGACATGTTCATTAAAGTGTGAGCGAATTCACTGAAACAAATAATTCCAGATTTTGTGTGCAGTGATTGTTATGATATTGACCAAAATACCAGTAACTTATTCTTCATGTACTACCACAGGATGACTTAGTTATTTTTGTATGTGCTTGTGGTGCTTTACAGGTGTTCCATTTGTTTCAAACATACGTCTTCCGCGTCCTGTGTACCTTCTTCGCAGGTGGGCCACAGTAGTTTCTGCAGATATCTTTGTTCATAATTGTTTGGTGGTCTTATATAGTAGGTTGCTTAACGATATACATACTATAAGAACNGTAGAAAACCCAGTTGAAATAATTTTATATGTGAGAAGAGAGTTGCTGCCTGTGGATTCATTAGTACCTCAAACATATTCATCTGTTTGGCAAAACAAAGATACGCAATAAATACACTTGTTAAACGTTTGAAGCAAATGGAAAAGGCGTGAAAATTAGCAAGACGCTACAGAATTTGTAATGTTATTGATGCACCATTGTAAGGTAATGTAAATACTTGTGATAATGTATGCTTTTTTTTCTCTCTGGACCAGTTATGAAATATTAGAGGTAATTTGCATTTTAACAAAACATAAATGTTTACGTTATATTGTACTCTTGGCTTTATACCGCACTAGGTTGACTTTTTGCAGATTGCAACAACATTATTTCTATTTTATTTTTTTACTCCCAATAAGAACAGGATGCCATGGATATAAAGTTTGTCAATAACAGTTGGCGACATAATATTTACAATGAGATGCTACTATTGACCATAAAATAAATTGTTTGAACAAAATAGAAATCTGGTGAACATAAAATATATAAATTTATAAAGTAAATATTTTAAAAATAAACATTTTGTTTATTATTGCATATTAATAAATTTTTCAATTGTATTAAATACATTATATGGTATATTAAGGTAAGTATCAAATTTTTGAAATTGTAAATGTTATGAATATTAGTATCATTATTATTGGTTAGTATTATTATTGGCTTGGCGCCGTGTTAGTTTACTGGCCATAACTAAATTGAAAAGTAAAATAAATAAAAAAAAAGGAACATCACAAAACACCATATTTAAAAAGCCCGCGTCTCGGTTATTAGTTGGGGGAAGAAACACTGCGCGCAAGTATCGCTACAGCAGAGTCCACAGATGGTTGCATTAAAAGTACCTTCTTTATACCTACCTTTTCTATGGTCATTACCCTGCCAGCAGCCATTTGAAGTTCGAGAAGTGGATGTAACGAAGTTCGTTATCGAAAAGTTGTGTGCTATTATTTCTGCATTGTAATAGACGATTACAAGTTTGTAAAAACTATTATACGTACAATGAAATCTTATTTAACGGGCTACCAAAGTATATGTACAGCTTAAGATAATTACAAACGAAATAACGAATAATAACCGTAATGCATAAAAACGTGCCTAGCCCTCAAGGTGGCCCACTGTGAGCCAGCTTTGATTCCTTATTGGCGACCTTAAGAATTTTTTATCGAATTCAACGTTATAAAATATTATCTTTCTGTGGAATGAATATAATGTAGGTTAAAAGTTTTTAAATAGTAATTTTTTTTATTTTATAGTCGATTTCTTTCAATGATTATTGCAAATATTGGTCCAATAGTACTAGATTGCCTCATGCATTTTCAGAAACATTTAGGATTTTTTTGTTTCTCAGACTGTCACTTCCAAGACACCTCCTATTGATGGTGTTACATCAACTGCCGATACTATACTTTCTCTTAATACGGCCAAAGTGGCGTTGTAGATTACAACATAAGTTTTTAATCAATTATTAGAACTTCAAAGATTGACAGGCATGAAGAACGTGACACAAAGAAGAAAGCAATGAACTATTGAGCACAAAAATAAATTGCTTGTCTTCTCGCAGATAAAGAAAATATGAAACAACAGTCGACAAAGAATTGACTAGAACTGCAAAACAAGAAACAAAAGCTGGGGTGAAATTAACAGGGTTAAAGTAAGAAGAAGACCGAGAGAAAAAAATGTACAAGAACAAGTCGAGCAGAACAAACATTAACCTGACAGTAGTGGCTTACAAGAGAAGAACCATCAGCGGTAAAGTTGGTAGCCTATTGTCACTCGTGTCTAACGGATGAAATATCTGACATGAGGTTGTGTATGCCAAGTTTTAGACATGTTCAAGAAAGTGTGAGCGAATTCACTGAAACAAATAATTCCAGATTTCGTGTGCAGTGACTGTTATGATATTGACCAAAATACCAGTAACTTATTCTTCATGTACTACCACAGGATGACTTAGTTATTTTTGTATGTGCTTGTGGTGCTTTACAGGTGTTCCATTTGTTTCAAACATACGTCTTCCGCGTCCTGTGTACCTTCTTCGCAGGTGGGCCACAGTAGTTTTTGCAGATATCTTTGTTCATAATTGTTTGGTGGTCTTATATAGTAGGTTGCTTAACGATATACATACTATAAGAACNCTGCAGATATCTTTGTTCATAATTGTTTGGTGGTCTTATATAGTAGGTTGCTTAACGATATACATACTATAAGAACTTTAAAGTAGTTAAAATTCTTAAGTGAGCCACCTTAAGCGCAGGTAACTTATTTATTTTCATGCACGATGTCCAATCGGAGCATTAGTATAATAATGGAATATATAGCGAAGTTCATATAAAGGAACTACAAATTGTTTTTCTTGAACATGACTGGAATGAACTTGGAAAGACCATGCCGATTGATCCATAGTAAGCGTGTGGAACCAATCCCACAAGGTCCTGTATTCCACCCATACACGTTACGACACGACAAAAACAACGATCAGATAGGAACCAAAAATATGACGTCAAAAGATTCAAATGCAAAGTCGTCATTTAAATGTACACATGAAGGTGAAATCAAATGTTAAACTCGAAAGCAACAAAGAACGAGCAAGAGTTAATAATCTTAATAAGAAACAAAATCCAATTTACTGAACATAAAAATTGGCCATGCGATGACATATATGGTAAAAATAATAAACCAGAACATATTGTTCCACAGCATAAGAGGTACCGAAGATGTGGTAATTTAACGTAGTACTTTTTTTATTGTATGGATACTGTACCGACATTATTACTCCTTATACAGACTTTGAAGGACACTAGGTTGGAAGTTCTATCAGAACTTCGTGTAATTACTTGCTCGCTTTATTTGAAGCTGTAGTTATTAACCTGTACACTTATTAAACTAATAGATACGGGTAGTGTTTCAACTCCAGGATCTTAAATTACGTCGTTTGGTTGTCATCCGGTTGTTTTTAACCNCTAATAGATACGGGTAGTGTTTCAACTCCAGGATCTTAAATTACGTCGTTTGGTTGTCATCCGGTTGTTTTTAACCTCTACTTTACAATGCATGTCACTAGGTTAGAGGAAAATGGAGACAAACTCGGAAATGCGGAGACAAGATTGTAGTATCTTCCTTAATAGTATCTTGTAGTTACTTCCAATTTTTCTGAAGCCCTGCTAAAGTTCTATTTCCAGGATATTTCTCCGCCTCATGCGAAACAAAACATAACCAAGTCTATAAAATCATACGAAAGAGACAACGCACAGCATTTGTGCGCACGTGGTGTAATAATATTCTCCATGAGAACAATTTCTTACCAGGCATTCCCAACACATTTGTTTCTCCCCAACAAGAAATGTTATAATTTGTCGATAGAATTAAAGTAACAGTTCACTTTAACCAATAATAAGGTACTTTTATGTTAACACAAGTATAAAACGCTTGTGATACATGGCATATTTGGGAAACAACCAACCACGTCAGACATGGGGTGATTTTTCTAAGGTTTGATTCCAAAAGTGTGAAGAAATCGTGAATATACGGCTATATTGCAATATCGTCAAGTATCGCACAGGCTTCATAAAGTCGTTAATTCTTGTGGTTAAAAAGTATCTTCAATGTGGGCTACGTGGTCCTTAAAAGGAAAAACAATTAATGAATTTATTTGGTGTCAGATTAGGATTAAGGAATGTTAGCAAATGGATTGCATGAAACACCAGGGGATGTCAAATAACACGTTTAGATATGTTCCAAAAAAATGCACTAAATAATTTGTATTAATGTTCCATCGAGCACGATTTAGAATCAAAGACACAAACAATGCCAAGGATAACTTCGATAAAACAGGCGAGTGTAAATGGTTCCTCGTGTTGTGCGAGCAAGACGTGGTAAACCATTTGGATGTCAGATAACACGTAGCACAACGTTTAAAGCTTCCTTTAAACCTAATATGACACCAAATAAATTCATTAATTTTGTTGTCTTTAAAAGGTGTCGGATACCAAAAAAAATAATCTTAATTCTATGTTTGTACCAAACATTGTTCAACTTCTACGCATTGTATTTGATGCTAATTTCCTCGAACAAAAAAATTTTTACTCTTGATATTTTTTGAATAATTTAATGTCAAATCCAAAATTTTTCTGTTTTGCTGCAGCCATAATAACTTATACTAACTAATTGTACAAAATGAAAAAAATAACAAAGGAATCTTATCTCATGAGCTACCATGTGACACATGTAATCACCAAATAACAAACCATATATATGAAAAAAAAAGTTAAATATAATGTAATTTTATTATATTTCTAAAATTCTTTAATCTATTAACTTTTATTTGGTGATAGTCAAGCGATAGACCACGCTATTAGTTTACATTGTTAATTTATTTTGCATTTTACAACCAATGTAGTATTTATTATTATAGCTGCAAAAAAAAACAGAAAGTAATTTGGATTTGACCTCAAATTATTAAAAGATTTAAAGTTTACACTTTTTTTATTCGAAAAAATGTTATCACATGCAATGCGAACAAACTGAACAATGTTTGGTACAATTATAAAATAAAGTTTTTTTTTATCAAATGCCCTTAAATCCACGTATCGTACATCAGTGCCAGATTTCGAATTTACAAAATTAAATAAACTTATTAACCAAAACAATTTGCGGATTCTTCTGGCGGCCTTCAGTCCAACAACAAACCACGAGAAATAAGGCGGTTCATGTCACATGGTTTCCAGTCAAGTGTGCAACTTATTAATTATTTCTCACTAAAGCGGTAAGTAATGAACAAATTACAGCGGCTTTAGTGTATGTATTCAAAATCTTGAAATTTTGTCTACAAGCAACTGAATATTCGAATTTTTTCGGATTTATTTCATGACAAAAATACTACTAAATACCTCATGGGTTTGTTTTCCAGCTTAATGGCATATTTCTTAATTAAAATATACATCGTTAACACTTATTTTCCAAAACCCAGGTTTAAAACCGCAAACGTCGGTTTTGTAAGAACGCCTGGAAAGTATTTGTCGCATTAATCGTGCAGCCGGGACGCCACGGGTTCTTTCCTGGAAAAAACATATTTCTTTGCAAATTTGGACACTTTAACTGAGAATTCAATTTCTCGTGATGATATTGTGAATTACTTCAGACAATGAAATTTCTTCTTTACTTTCCAAACACAATGGTCAATTTCATGTGGGCATATTTTAATGTAATATCACATTCGTAACGCAATATAAATGAAAAGGTACAATCGGTTTGAATACGTAACATGGGAAGTAAAACGAATTCCGTCTAATGGAATTTAAAGTAAAATATATACATTAAAGCGGAGATGTTTGAGCGGCTCTTAACGTCGAGGACTTGAGAGCCAATGAGCATGAAGTGTGGTCAGTACATATGAAGCAGCGCCGAAATGCCAGGGCGTGGGAGAAATCCGGGAGAAGAAAGTTTCCAGTTACAAAGTCAAAAGTAAAGTGAATGAAGAACGTCTCTGGTGGACTGGCAAATAATAGAATGCGGGCTAATATGCATGTGTTTGAAGAATGAAGTAATAATTAGGGTATTTAAACAGAGAATAAATGTTGTAAGACATCCTTTCTAGCATCCCGTCAAAGAACTACGTATTATATATGGCAATACTCTCCCGCCTATATGAATGATATTATCGTACTTTATTTCAAACTGTATGTTTTTTTTTTTTTTTTTTGCGAACTTGTGTGACATTCAATTATACTCACATATTACCCTGAGGAAGAGGTGAAATTTTACCGTTTAAACTGAGCACTGCCGAATTTTATTTTAAATTTATATTTACATGTTTGACGAACTTTTTCCAACTGAAAAATTTCAGATTTTGAAAAAGATAACACTTACAGTCAATAGTTAAAAGCTATCCCAGGCAAATTGTGATTTGAAGGCCAACTTAAGTGTTTTAAACTTTATTACGCGAAGTAAAATTTTCTTCCCTTCCTGAAACAATAATAAAGCTTTGATTTCGAAATATATATCAACGGAACTGTATGCAGTGCTCGTTATATTACTTAAGTAATTTTTATGACCGTACAGAAACACTATTTAAAAATCACATATTTTCTCGCAATTTATATAGTCTAGGCTTATTTGACTGACATGGCATTTGATCAATTTTGAAATAGTGTGTGTTTTTGATTATTCATGTGTCTCGTCTCAAGCTTACACTGCTCGCACCCTACTTGTGCTCTCTACTACACAGAAAATTAACGTAAATTGCCACAGCTGAAAACAAAAATAAAACTATATATATATTAATATACATAAATATATATATACAAAAAAGAGACTGGTAGCAACACAGCCTCTGGATAGTTGAAACCGCAGAAACGAGAATGCCGTGAACTGCCTGCCGTAACAACCGTTTCTTCGTTCAACGCCCCTGGGCGATCGTGGTTGGCCGCGCCAGCCGAAAATTAAGTATAGCTAAGCTCCGTGTAATGCCACGCGCTTGACGCATACATTACAGCAAGTGCGCATGCACGCTGCCAAGTGGCTGTCGTACTCCGGGACAAACCGGTGCGTCTGATTTATGTTGCACGAGGTGAAAACCAGAGCGCGCCGTTTTTTCTCTCTCTTTTTTTTTTTTTTTTTGTGAAACTCTGTACGCGGCTTTTCAGGGCGGTGCAAAAGAAGCTGTTATTATAGATCAAGATACTGGAGCCGGACCCGAGCGCCGCTACGAAATTTATTACTTTCCTCGGTCTGATGTATGTAATAACGCGTGCACGTAGAAAATTACACTGAACGTTGTTTTGTTTGACGTGACATCCTTAAAACTGAGAGAAAATATCAAGTGCACGTCGATTATTAAGATTAATCTGGTGGAAAAAAAAAAAATTCTCGGGGTAAAAATAAGACTTCGAAATATTGAGAGTATGAACCAATAATCTTTAATTACTGGAGGAGAGATAAAAAGTAATTTAAATTCCCTCCGTGGGCCGCACGGGTATTAGGGGACTTCCGAAACATTACTGATAAATAACGGTTTATTGTTATATCTTTATTTCGTTTCACGCAACGATNATTCTCGGGGTAAAAATAAGACTTCGAAATATTGAGAGTATGAACCAATAATCTTTAATTACTGGAGGAGAGATAAAAAGTAATTTAAATTCCCTCCGTGGGCCGCACGAGTATTAGGGGACTTCCGAAACATTACTGATAAATAACGGTATATTGTTATATCTTTATTTCGTTTCACGCAACGATATTTATCAGTTCATAATACAACGGGTGATGACTTGAATGNATATTTATCAGTTCATAATACAACGGGTGATGACTTGAATGGTTCATATTTAAGAAACTTCACTAATCTCGAAGGACAAGGAGAATAAAAGCAACGCTCACAGTTTAAACATTTTGTGAATTCATGTATAAATAATTCGTTATACATAGTTCTTTCTAAAATTACGAACGGTACGGTTTTCCAGTTAGAAACTTTTTGTAAATCCCACAAAAATTTTCACGCAAATATTCATAAATTGCTAGTTAGTTTTCATTTGTTTGCGATTTATTAAATAACTTCATAAAAATCATATTCATAAAAATCAATTGTTACGTTTCATGATTTGATTGTATTTTAAAAAGTGATTAAACCAGTAATCTATGAACTACGAAATTCGGACCTAATAAATTATTACAAACGAGTCATTTATTTGTAGGGTTTAAGAGAGCACACGTATACACTCAAAAAATCCATTCATAGTTTTCTGTACGGCAAAGTAATTCATTTATTTGAGGCTGTTTTGTTTGCAGTAACAAAATATTGCTTTAATTCAAAGAGATGTTTAGAGAATCATTCGTTTGCTATTAATGAATGTTCTCTTTATACGTTTTTATGTTATGGCAATATTACCTTCCCTCATAGCAAAGAAATAATCATCATTAATAGTCTGCTTTCATACATAGTACAGAAAACTTGCTTCGTACCAAAGATAACGTTTAAGCTATTTTAAGGGTTTTCTGTCGTTTATTGTAGTTTTCAGTACGCGACTGCGTCTCATAAATACTGGAGTTACGAAACTACAAATGAACAAATGTAGAGTATTCCTGCATACTTCTAATGTCATTCTGAAGTGCAGTGTTTCTCCAAATCACTAACCTCAATTTTTGTCAATAGGTGACATCATGATTCTGTCACATATTACTTACCTGAAATAACATACCTGTCAAAAGCTGTCTAATTCCCACAATCAGGCATAATGGTCGTGTGGTGAAGGGTGTTAGGCTAAGTAACACGTGGGGGTGTGGATTCGTGTGTCGGAGAAGCTCTTATATATATATATATATATACACACACACACACACACACACAGAGAGAGAGAGTGAGTCGGGACCGAGTGCGTTAATTGCGGGAGGTGATTTTTTACGAGAAACAATGAAGAAATTAATGTGGGCAAATTTCGATAAATTGAGAACTGTGACCGCTGCAAGCCACTGAAAATCGAAATTGAAATTACTTTTAATCAAATATTTCCGAAAAAATTAAGACGAAGCAACACAATTTTGCAAAAGTGTTACATAAAAGGGAGACCTTCAAATCTGCCATGTGTGTGGTGGTAATGTCATCCTCCCTCTCCCCTCCCCCTCTTCGGTACGTACTTTGGGTTTATCACGCTTTGTTGGCCGTCACTTTCGAAACAATTAGATGTAATGCACGTTTACGTACGGCACAGTAATCAGAATGTGAAAAGCAACAAAAAAGGCAGTCTTATCGGCACTCGCTAAGGCTAACTGTTTTCACGTCATCTGCATTTGTATGTTTAAAGGCGTGCGTAAGAATGCCTGAGGTGTATGCACACCGATACCCCGTGAAGCCTAAGAATCAGGCGTCGTTCTCACATACGTACGAGCAGGCATGGCCCGCCTTGTTACAGGTTTCGTATGTATGTCGATAAGTTAAGATCCGGGTATCGATCGCGCCGGGAACCGAAGCCGGTCCGCATGGGTCGGAGGCGAGCAGTCTAATTACTACAACACAGCGGCCACAAATACTAAAATTATCACTAGAATGTCACTGATTCAAGTGGAGTAGTTCCAACAATTATGCAGAACATTTATCTGATTTGGAGCCTTTTTAGTTGTTTCAATATAAGAGCGTGAAACTAAAATTAATTTTTACAAGCAAGTGCAGTAAACTTTAAATTTATTTCAAATATAGAGAGGAACATTAAAAATTTTGTGAGTTGCCTAAAACAGTTTGTTGTAAAGGTAAGTTAATTTACTTGAAATATTTTGGCCACTGGTCTCCAAGGAATTGTTTCTAAAACGTAAAAAAAAAAAAAAAAAAAAAAAAAAAAAAAAAAAAAAAAAAAAAAATTACTGTGTACTTAGAGCAGAGAGCTGCAGCGACGGCTTGTGAAAAGTTGCAGTTTGCGCGGATCGTTGACAGTAAAAATGCATTCGCGAAGAACGGCGGCAGAATCGGGTTGCATCCGTTAGGATACAGGTTCTTAACACTTACAGGCAGACTGCATTTCAGTAGAATATAAATGGGGAGCTGGGGTCATGGGCGTTCGGTAGCGGAGCTCGGAGCTCTTTGTGCTCTGTCATTATGGTCTCCCGACGGCCATATTGTCAGCCATGTTGAATGTAAGTGGCCTTGACCTTCACCTTTGACATTGACCATGGTGACCTTTAACATTGAAAACTCACTTCATTGTGTTCTTTTGTAATAAACCTTTGTAAATAATTTCCCTACCCTTAGATATTTTAAATCGCACTGTAATATTTTTTTCCAGCAAATTTCATTAACTGTAATGGAATTTTTCAACTTACCCTTAGTATTGAAAATGTACTGTGCATCGGGCTGCAATTATTGAAATACCACTTTAAACCGTTAAAAACTTTATTAAACATATTTATTTTCCCTTAACATGTGTACGGAAGCTACCATAAATATACGGGAAAAACTTAAACATTTGTGCTTTCTCAAAAAATGTGTATACAATGATAATTTTAATTTTGCGTTAAATTTCTTACTGTGTGACAAAGAACTATACTGTTAATATATGATTTTTGTTATTTTATTTGCGGTTTAGAAAGTAGTGACAATAACGTTTATCCATTATTGTATTCTCTGAATATTATATCCCATTCTTCTGTAATTCTTCTTATGTGCATGATGATTGAATTGACTTCCTACTGTGTCGGAAAAAGATTTCGCATGGCCTTTTTTTAAGTGTCGTGTTTACCGTAAACTAATTATAGCTTTGATATACCAGGTGTTTTTGAACAACAAACACGAACTTAGGCAGATTATTCCTTGACGAAAAATAAGACGAATACTTATTATGTGTAACTCCATCCCTAAAGTCATTATTAATCCTTTCAAGACTATGCGCTTATATACCAACTTGGGGTTGCTCTTAAATGGAAATTTCTTTTCTTTTGAAGACAAAACACACACGTTCGTATTTTTGCTGATTCACTAGACATGAATCTAAATAAGTTATTTCAACTATATGAACAACATTACAGTTTGTTAGAATAAAACTGTTTTTTTCCCATATAATTTATCAAATGAACACTACGAATTGTAAAGCTTGTAAACTATTTTTGCTACACATTAAGTGGTACAGAGTNATATAATTTATCAAATGAACACTACGAATTGTAAAGCTTGTAAACTATTTTTGCTACACATTAAGTGGTACAGAGTCAAGGCGAGACTTGACTGGCCAACAGAAAGCCAATAATACCCTTTGCGGAGTACAGTAGGCGTGTCTGGTGTAGACAGGACCAATACAAAGACGGTTAGTGTAAATACAGAGACCAACACAACTGATATTGGGGTACTGGAGAATATAGGCATTTCACTTCAGCCTCGACTTCAGCGCAAGTAAATATGCGTCTTCTTCGAAGGGCTAATGCGCTATGAACGGGTTTAGGGAGCCATGCGGCCCACAAATATTGAATTTTAAAATTCTTTTAGTTCAAANATATAATTTATCAAATGAACACTACGAATTGTAAAGCTTGTAAACTATTTTTGCTACACATTAAGTGGTACAGAGTGAAGGCGAGACTTGACTGGCCAACAGCAAGCCAATAATACCCTTTGCGGAGTACAGTAGGCGTGTCCGGTGTAGACAGGACCAATACAAAGACGGTTAGTGTAAATACAGAGACCAACACAACTGATATTGGGGTACTGGAGAATATAGGCATTTCACTTCAGCCTCGACTTCAGCGCAAGTAAATATGCGTCTTCTTCGAAGAGCTAATGCGCTATGAACGGGTTTAGGGAGCCATGCGGCCCACAAATATTGAATTTTAAAATTCTTTTAGTTCAAANAGCTAATGCGCTATGAACGGGTTTAGGGAGCCATGCGGCCCACAAATATTGAATTTTAAAATTCTTTTAGTTCAAAATTTTAGAAAGTATTTTCGAGTAAGCAACAAATCGGGAAATTATATTTAAGGAAACTGACAATTAACACCTCTGTAAACGTGTTTGGCAGTTTTATCCCCCTCCATAGTTTAAATTGGCGCTGGTATCTTAATTTTTAGATAAATAGAGCTTTGCAACCCTAACATTTACGTGAATTTTTAATACATCGTATGAATCAGCACGTGTAAGTTAACACAAAAAGTCGTCTTCTCGGAGCACTAAAAGGTGAACAGTTTTCGAGAAATCCACTCGTAACTCTCAAAATATAATCTCCGTTGCCTGACAGGTAAGCAAACACAAAAGACACAAAAAGGTTTTTTTCTTTAATTACGATGTTTTTGGGGACAGCTCCCTTAAAAATCGTTCCAGGGGAAAGGCGTGAATGCGTTTTCGTCCGGATATTTTCGTGAGGAACAATCTGCTGGAGTTCGCCGATGTCGTTCAAAAACACCCGGTAATTCGTTTCACACGTATACTTACGAAAATGCACCCACACACGCACGTGAAAGAGATTACTCTGACCTTCAATCCCTGGTTTTCGTTCTAGTTGATGGCCATGGAATGCAGTGTTGATAGGAATTATCGACACTGTGTATGCGACGGCATGTCGACTTTATACCCGTGGCCACCCGCCTAATGAAGTACAGAGGTTTCTATTGGTGTGTAAACCATTATCTCGATGGCGCTACATGGAACCAAGCTACCAGCCTTCAGGAAACACTTGTATATTTACATAATCGTTATGACTCCTCACGTCCGTGCTCGTTTGAACATTTTTTTAATTATCAAAACTCTACTCCTGAAGGTTGCTAGAAGCATTAGTATTCTTTATTACACACTTCCTGAGAACACTGTATAATTTATAGGTTATGTTGAGTATATCTTCGTTCTCCATTCCATAGATTTTAATATCATTGCCCACTTCTCGAAAAAAAAAAAATCGTTTTCTAAGTCACATGAATTAGAATGACTAAATTAATTTTACAAATTTTAAAAGGAATATAAAATATTATTGTGAAAATTTTTATTCTGAGAAGATACGAAACTCCCACACACACTAATTGGTGTTTGGTGGCATTTTTGCAATGTAAAAAATTGTTAGAGGAGAAAAATTGTTACACTTATATTTGTGTAAGCAAAATCATTGCCATAAAAATTTTCTTTGAAGATTTTCTTAACTTTATGAAGTTAGATATTGTCTGTAAAAACTAAAAAGTAATCAAAACTTGTGCTCGTGCATTGAGTATCTTTGACGCCTGGACAATCGAGAAGAGGGATACAAATTAAGAAAGACATAATTTAAAAACTTAATAATGATATGTCACGTGCCTAAGTTTAAATCTTACCAACTCCTTTTCTGAGAACATGTATCTTGATGAGCTGTAACCGGAGTGAAGAAGGAAAAGTCTAATGCTAAATACTGCTTGAACATGCATTTATACAGAAGAGATAAGAGATAGCGAGAGATTCCAGTTGCGCTTTAATAGCCGAAGTATTCAGCCCCGATGGGCGTGAAATCAGTTGGAGCAGTGTTAGAAAGCAATATCGGTGAAAACGGGAGTAGCTCGAAACAAACACCGATCAACGCCAACGTCCGCCATGTTTCCTTCGTGCAAACATCCTTGGTTGACCTCACCCGGAATCGTAACCGGTCCGTAAGTAGGACACGAACTGTGTAACCACCATAGCACTGCTGCTTTGTGAGATGTTATGACTTACGAATTATGAGTAAGTATTAACTTACCGCTGGAAGTTTTAAACCCCAGACCATGCATCTCTTTACNGTTATGACTTACGAATTATGAGTAAGTATTAACTTACCGCTGGAAGTTTTAAACCCCAGACCATGCATCTCTTTACCATGCATCTCTTTACTTAGAGCACATGAAACGACGACGATTTGAAATGCCTTTTTTGCATGTTTGCTTCAGATTCTTAAATTTGCGAATACCTAAGGAGGTACTCACGTATGTTTCAAGTTAATTTAATGCCTTTTTTCTCGAGACTACTGTTGAATATTTTCTTTGAAAATGCATGTATCCTCAATAAAATTAACCTTTTAGAAAATATTGCAANCCGAGACTACTGTTGAATATTTTCTTTGAAAATGCATGTATCCTCAATAAAATTAACCTTTTAGAAAATATTGCAAATAAGATTTTAAGATCCATAAAAACGAAAACTTCATAGATATAACATTTTTCATTACTTTGCATCCAGCGTTTAATTTGTTTTGCTTTAAAACGTATAGTTATTTTCCAAGTCGCAATTATAAATACTTTTATCCTACCTACATGCAAATCTTTATATGAGAATAAAATTCAGTGATTTCATCTAGCGAGATATTAAAATGCAAACACTCGTAACTGCTTGTACATTTTTATATTGTTACTATAGTTCATTTAACGCGTCCTGAATGGATAAAATTGGTTCAGACACACAAATAGCAAAGATAGGAAGTTCATACTCAAGGTAAATAAACTGGCGAATCTTTCTTGTCTTTAAGTTCGCATATTTACGGTTATTTTGGTAAAAAAANCATACTCAAGGTAAATAAACTGGCGAATCTTTCTTGTCTTTAAGTTCGCATATTTACGGTTATTTTGGTAAAAAAATCGCCTGTTACTACGTCAAGTATAAAATATGAAGGTGGATTTTCTATGAAACCCGCCACATCGGGAACNTAAAAAAATCGCCTGTTACTACGTCAAGTATAAAATATGAAGGTGGATTTTCTATGAAACCCGCCACATCGGGAACATAAATTGTAAATACTTGTTACTTATTTTACCTGTATTAGGGTAAAGGCGGTGGTGGTAAAAAAAACGTCTGGAGTAGTTTTACGTGTCCGCTGAGGCTGAAGTTATTTTTGGCATCGACGCACAACATAATAAACACAGGTCTGCATCTGGTTAATTAACCCGTCCAGAAACCGAACCCACCAAATATGGAACCAAACAAATAACTCAAAAGAAATATGAGGCAGACAATTATTTTCCGCTGCGAAAACGTAACTTTTATTTGGTCCCGCCATAATTCGTGCTCACTGGGTATTTGAACACCAGCACTTTTTCTTGCCTAATTATATGTAAACTTGCCGATGTCTATATCAATTTAAGTGAGTTTTATTTTTACCGTAGACTTCATAATTCGATGGCCACAGGATCGTAAAATTCCAACATTTGCGTTCGTTTGTAAAACTCGTAACTAACAGGGTCTCTCTGTGGGTACAAGTCTCCTGAAGGGTGCTGTATGCGCAGAAATGGGTGCATATGATTTACCAGCAGGTCCTCGTACCGTTTGCCGAAGAAGGATGATGGCTCGTGCTCCAGGGGACTCATTTTATCCCCCATATGAGGATGCAACCACGGCCAGCCTGAACTGCACCCTGCTGATCGAGGGATCCATCCCTTCGTGTGCTCGGCGACGCACTCGTGCCCTGCTCTCGGCGTGTACCAACGTGTACTTCGACTCACCCCCGTCCGAGCAACCTTTCTCCAGGTGTCGAGTGTTCGATGGCAACGTTACGCGTCCACGTTAAGAGCGTACATCACATGTCAGTCAAATGAGTGATGCAGTCTGTCAGGGCTCGGAGGATTATGCAGGCATTATTGCACGCGGATCTTTTCTGATCGAACAGTTCATTCGGTAAAGTGTTAATGAAGGTTCCCAGTGTTCAACATTGTTGGGAAATAAATTGATAATTCTTCAAAGCTTAGTTAAAAAATGCCGTTATCCGACCATTTTGAAAATAAGCATTGTGCAAAAATCTATATTCCGTCCTAATAGAACCAACCTTCCGTTATTAACAAGAGACTTTGTCGTTTTGTCCTCTGTCGTCACCGCGGAAAATTGCGAGTTATCATTCTAGAACGGGCGCACCGCACACACTTCTAGCATGTTGGAGGTGCACAGACATGCTGTAAGCTGATGACTCGAAGCGACTTAACCGCTTGGTAATGTAAACGGGGGTGTTGAACTGATGTTATTGTTACCTTTCTACTCTCGTTTATAGCGAGAGCGCGCGTGCGCACACAAACGCAGATGTCATAAGGTAGCTGGGTTAGGGCTGTTGTGATGCGCGATCTTGATGGATCATCGAGCCACGTGACGTGCTGTGAGCAGAGATAGCCTAGCGGGGCTGCGGCGGCTTCTGCACTCCACGTCGAGGAGATCGTCGCGGACGGCCTTGCTGCTCGCAGGTCGTTGTGGTCCAGCGTTGGATCGGCGAGTGATCCGCTTCACTGCGGCCTGTCCTGTGCCCCCGGGATGATCCGGTTGGCCCATCCGGAGGTTTTCTATGGTGTACGGATCGCTAGAGGTTGGACTCGTGCTGGCAGTGGTTGACTCCGCATGCTGGAGGAGGCTCGGAGAGATTCCTTCTCTCGTTGAAGAGCCGGGCGGTGAGCAGGCACCTGCTCCGGTGGCGTCCTGCGATGACGTTAGGGGTGTGGGTAGTGCTCCGGCTGCACCACACGCTTGGTAAACTGAGTACGAGGATCCCAGGTCTTGTGCTAGGGTGAGCTTATGAATCAGAACGTGGCTCCGGCTCTGGTCAACTTAAGTGAGCGCTGGTAATGTCTTCGTTGAGAAGGCGTGATCCCTCTCCCCCGCCGACTGGGAGGCCTGGCCGCGGAATGGCCTTAATGGCTAAGAGCGCCACGTTAAAATACAAAAGGTATGGTCGTAATGGCTGTATACATGCTCGTATGTTCATCTGCTGTCGCCTACCAAGCCAGCCGCCGACGAGCCCTGCCATCGATACGTTGATACGCCGGGGCAGTCGTCCCTGACGGCGGTGGTTCCTACCCGAGTCCGTGAAATCCCCACTGCTCGCGCCACATCGGATATGGAGTGCCCCGTACGTCTCGCCCCAAACGATCTTGCCACGATCGAATGCGGCCGTATCTTCCCCATTGTGCGCACGACTGTTACTCAGACGGTGAGTGCAAGGTCTGAGGACATCCCGTCACGCGGGGCTAGCACTGTTCCATTCGATGGAGCGACCGCAATGTTGGTGATTATAACAATACATCGTACGGGAATTATCTTCTGATCATGTATAAGATACGTCGAAAGAATTTTTTTTGGTAGCTTGTTTACAGGCGACGATTATAATGAATTTTGGCCTCATTACATACTTATTTCCTGTCATTCAAATTACAAGCAGGCACCATATAAATAGAAAGAGATTCGTGGATTACTAAAACATTTTAGTGCTGATTGTGATTGAGGAATATTAAGCGTACAGAAAAGAACTTTCGAAATGCTCAGTAATTTTAGGTTTAAGCATAGAGATAATTCGCATGAAGCTTAAAATTGGTACANAAAAGAACTTTCGAAATGCTCAGTAATTTTAGGTTTAAGCATAGAGATAATTCGCATGAAGCTTAAAATTGGTACAGACATTCCTAATACGTTCTAAAACAATGTATTAAAAGTCCCCGCAAATCCAGCTGGAGCTTCTTCCTCCATCTTGAACATGAAAAATTAGCATGGCGTAAATAGGAGAGTTTTAACCTAACATCTTTATTCGTACCAACTAATATTTAAATATAAAATCACAATTATTGATTTAAGGTATTAGCTATCGTGCTTAATGATCTCACTAAAGTAGCATGTAGCGATTTATTTGAAATTGGTTCACCTGAAGCAATAATTATAATCCAAACTATTTTGACTGAAATTAAAGTGCGAGCTAACCGCAAAACAAATGTCCATGAAATATTCTTCATTTTATGTTAATTGTAATATGGGTGACAATTTTGAGCTGTAGTCAAACGCATTAATTTTGTCCCATTTTGAAACATGTATGAAAAAAGTATATAAATATAAAATTGCTTTTGCTTGATTTATTCGTGCATGGAAAGGAATTTTTCTCCACTGTCATACTTTTCTTGAGCTATGATTTTATATCTCGACGAAATAAAATATAATGTGCTAAAAATGTCGAAAATAATTGTGGCTTCTTATAAGCCCTTAAAAAAAATATATAGTGCCTACATAATATAACTTTACGACATCCGTGTGGGACTAGATTAATTGGTCGGCTCCATGATAAAGGCAAGAGAACGCTTGAAAATAAAATATTTTCTACGACATTACAATCCTGCTAACAAATTATACACTTATTTGATTGCCTTGCAGCGTTAATGTTGCGTTTAGTAACGTCCGCAAAACACTTTCACCTTCACGAGCAGTCACCGTGTCTTTGATTGCCTTCCAGCGTTAATGTTGCGTTTAGTAACGTCCGCAAAACACTTTCACCTTCACGAGCAGTCACCGTGTCTTTGATTGCCTTCCAGCGTTAATGTTGCGTTTAGTAACGTCCGCAAAACACTTTCACCTTCACGAGCAGTCACCGTGTCTTTGATTGCCTTGCAGCGTTAATGTTGCTTTTAGTAACGTCCGCAAAACACTTTCACCTTCACGAGCAGTCACCGTGTCTTTGATTGCCTTGCAGGCGTCGGAAATATTCTGCGCAAAACAGACGCCAACGATTGCTACATAAATTTCCCAGCAACGCCAGTTATCGAAGCGGAAATGTTAGGTAATTCCCAGCTACGAACCGGCGCGATATCGAACTTACGTTATGTCTCTTTTGATAATTACGCAGAACTACGAATATTTAGTTACAGTTAACGATCAGTTATGCACGACTANTACGTTATGTCTCTTTTGATAATTACGCATAACTACGAATATTTAGTTACAGTTAACGATCAGTTATGCACGACTATGTAGCTTTTGATTGTAAATCCTTTAACTTGAAAGAAATTTAGTTTTAAATTATTACATATGCGTGAAAACTGGACATTCGTTACAGTGGCTGGGCGCTGTTTCCTTAATGACTTTAATGTACGTAATACGTATTTCCACAAGTAAATGATTATTTTCTTTAACGAAAGCGATAGCCAATTTTAATAAATAACCAGAGTTATTGAATATGCGGCCTTTATTAATATGCACTGGAAACGCATTAAAGAAAGTGAATAAGCACATTAGAATCAGATCCTCACAGAGCCAATAAGAGAAAAGTGTTTTAATCAACCAAGTACTTGTTTGTTTACAGTAAAACCAATTATGAGCTATAAATTATTTTCTTCATTAAATAATATTTCAGATAAATAAAACTAATCATCTAGCGTTGGGTAAAAAATTACTGCCTCAATCAAAACTATTAGCTTTAACAAAATGTTGATGGTTTATTTTATTGATTGTAGGAAAATCATTAAATGATTGCTCACATTAATGCCATATTACGCCAATGAGCAATTTTTCGTTCAGTCGCTTGCGCATTTGTTTCAAAACCAACTTGACGGGTCCCGTTTACAGGTGAAAATCCTAAGTTTTAATTGTGACGTACGTTTGTAAAACTAAATTTAAATATAACATTTACTGTCAGATGTTGTAGACGGCCCGTATCAACATCATATACTAATATAATCGAAAAATNAATTTAAATATAACATTTACTGTCAGATGTTGTAGACGGCCCGTATCAACATCATATACTAATATAATCGAAAAATGTAATGATGGAATTCAAAGCGTTCGAAAATAAGCAGCCATTAATTTTAATGTATTAATTGAGAGTTTTGGATGGCTCTTAACAACGGGGTCTTGAGAGCCTATGAGGGTGAAACGAGGTGGAAATGGAGCAGCGCCNAGAGTTTTGGATGGCTCTTAACAACGGGGTCTTGAGAGCCTATGAGGGTGAAACGAGGTGGAAATGGAGCAGCGCCGGAATGCAAAATTGGGGGAAACGGGAGATCCCCGAGGAAACCCTCTGACCAGCGGCATCGTCCGGCATGATTCCCATGCCCGAAATTTCGGGTAGCGACCTTGCCGGGAATCAAATCTGGTTCACTTTGGTGGGAGGAAAGCGTTCTAGCGTATTTTATGTATAATTCCGGGTGTTGCATAAAAAAAAAGGAATTTTCGATTAATTCTGTACATGAGCTGATAGATAGCTTCTTTCTTTCCTACATCCAACGAGCTATGCGCTTTTTGTTCGGTGATTATGACACGAACGAGNGCTGATAGATAGCTTCTTTCTTTCCTACATCCAACGAGCTATGCGCTTTTTGTTCGGTGATTATGACACGAACGAGAACACAGTTTACGAATCAGTTTATTTCTTCTTACTGCGTGACTTGTACACGATGTTGTAAACCTAATTGAATGGGTTAATCACGGAGACTACATTTTTTTTTCTTTTATTGATAGTTTTCTGTCGTGCTACACAAACGTACTAAACATTCTAAAAGTACCCGCCGGTGTGGAAAGTCATGCTTCAATTTTTATTTTTCCAAGCATGTTCGGTATCGCAATCGTGCATGTTATATGACGCGTATTATGTTAGTAGTAGGTTCAATCTCAACCATTGAATTATTGTTTGTCATTCCAAAGCGATTTTCAGATCTTGTTGCATGAAAATTCAGGTGCATCTCTTATTGAAATCCCCTATTTTTTTTAGATTATAACACTAAGTGTACCCTCGACACGCATAGGAACAAATCTATTTTTTTTTTCAAAGAAATCAAATAACTTAACTTTGATCACGGTGCAAAAACTACCTAAAGAAAATGAGAAAAGAAGAAAAAGAAAAAAGTATCTTGCCACCTCACAGCAGCGAGGCTACAAAATGAATTTACCGAAAATTTAGCTCATTTCATGCTATTAAAGCACACTAATGCAATAAATACCCATTCTGACCTTGTTGGAAATCATTCCGGTATGTTTTTTTTTAATTGCTGTTATTTAAAAACAGACACTCCCGAGAATGTTAACGAGTTTACTCAGTTTACGATGGACTTATGTTCTTCTCTGTATCCCAGGTTAAACACCAGCTTAAGAAAACGTGATGTTTCACGATTAACAATTTACTTTTCAAATAATTTGTTTCGCAAATCGAATATTTTTTTTTTTTGTTACTTAACGCTTGCCAATTCTGTAACAAGTTAGATATGCATATATTTGCGTTATTACTTGTGCAGTATATCAGAGAATACGAGATTTTTTCGTGTTTCCCCCTCCCCCAGTATTCTGAGGTTCATTCCAGCTTCAACGTGTTTGGGTTGAATAATATTTTAGGTCCCATTTCATAGTTTATTCTCCTATTGCGGTAAAATTCCCTAACATATTTTCAGAAAATGTAAATCTATTCATTGTTTTAGCTCTGCAACGAAATGTTGTGTAAAGAAAGGGAATGCATTAATTTTACTAAACATTTCCCTGGCTACAGAAAACCGTAAACGACTGATGAATATCTTCCTGCAGTCTTAGTTCCCAATCACAGAAACACAACATTTTTGACTAATTGACAGAAAACCGATCTTTTGAATTGAGCGACATAAAACTTCTTACTATAATGGGGTAATAACCTTCCTTGCAAATAAGCTGAAACGATTTTCCTACTGTCGTATCTCGTAATGAACAAGCGCGTGCTTGAATTATCCTTACGGAATTGGGCCAGCCTTCTGCAGCGTATCGACGAATCGCTACGGACTGACGTATATAACGAGTAATAATTTCAGTATCTGTAGTTTAAGAGCAAGAAAGGCGTAATTTAACACTATAATTTTAATTGAAATCGATACATTTCGAAGACAATATAGGAAACCCGAGAGCGGGTAATCCTACACAACTGTTTTTGTCAACGTATTGAGTAGACATTTTGCTGGAGTGACCTACATTACATTTGATCTATTTGTGACGCCGTAAATTTTTATATTATAGATTGGCTTATGATATTATGCTCAAGGAATGATGTGTAATAGCAACAACCTTGAAAAAAATATAAANTTATATTATAGATTGGCTTATGATATTATGCTCAAGGAATGATGTGTAATAGCAACAACCTTGAAAAAAATATAAATAATATTTTCCGGAAATGTTAACAGTTGCTGAAATATTCTAAACGCCAATCTTTTGGCGAAAGTTTACACGTTCCATGGCCTCTGAAGGTGCCGGATATACCTTTTTACTATAACATTTTATGTGTAATTTCAGTATAGGACTTTTTTATTTGAACGCTCAAATATGTTCGCGTCAGATCTCTTTACTAACAGTATTAAATAAATGAAAATAATGAACTTTTCCCTACTTGTTTAAAAGTGTAATGTAAGAATAATTTTAGGTGAAAATCATCTGTTTTGGATAAAACCGACAAACATCAAGATGCAACAATGAATGAGTTTAACATGTGTTTATGATGATTTTAAGTGTTTTGTAAATTTCCCGAAACAAAAACCTTTATGTCGTCTTTTCGCGGTTTATTCTCACTTTTTAAATCAAACTTTTGAAAAATCACCTTATGTATGACGTGTTTGGTTTTTTCCTAAATATGCCATAATTCACTAGCGTTTTACTTCAGTTAACATAAAAGTGTCCAGTTTTTGGTTATAATAAACTTTTACATATCATTTATTTATAAATTTTAATTATTAATGTATAATTAATGCGAATAAACACAGTTGGAAAATGCGTGTGTTGGTAATGCCTAGTAATAAATAGTTCTTATGCAAAATATTATTAAACCGGGTGCGCACGAGTGCGATGCGTTGCTTTTGGCGTAATTTTCTAGGCTTGGTTAAGCTTTGTTTGCATGAGGCGGAGGAATAGCCTAAAAGTAGAACCTTAGCAGGGCTTCAGAAAATTTGGAAATAACCGCGAAAGGGCTATAACAAATAAATTATTGTGTTTTCGTGTTTATTTTTGATAGCAATCACTCCCGTGACAAACTTCATTGAATTCGTAGATCAATACTCGCATTTATATTCAATATAATGTATCGTAAATATGTTGGCGACACCACGGGGAATTAATAGGTCATGCGTTATTTCCTTTGTAACACGAGAAGTGAGCGAGTGCATTTGACACACGTTTGAAGGTCTACTGTATACAGCTTGTTCCCCATCACAAAAAAAAAACAACAATCTAACTGGAGCCATATGTTACTTGCCCTGCAGTTTCACTGCGCAATGCTGAAGACACAAACATGTGCAAAAATTACACGTAACAAATTTTCTGGAAAACTGAATATGGTGTACGCTTTTTCAATGTGTGAGTTTAGCAATACAATTAAACTAACAATTACGCCTTGACTGTTGAGAAAATTACTACTTGCATGCTAAGCAACGCATGTAAATCAATAATTAAATATTTTTCTTTTTTTTTATACAAGTAAGGAAATGGATTGTTAAAATATTTTATGCAATATATGTTGTAATGAATTTGGATGTATTCGGGATTAGGATTACATTTTAAAGTTAAATGTAGTAAAATTTCAACACAATGCAAATGCGCAGTAAAGACTATAAAACTCAATACGGTGTCTAAAGTAATTTGTGATGACCTATACGAATCAGTCATGAAATCATGTGCCCCTTACATAAATGCTTCGAAAATGACTGCCAGTTATGATTATAAAAGGCTTATGGTATAGTGAATCATAGTAGTCCGTTTCAGTTCGTGAGTATTGACTATAGTGTGAATTTGATTGTTCCATCTCTTTACGTGCCTAAATGATGGGTAACTATGCTTATAAAAGAGGTAAATGCATAATGGATCATATAACATTGGTTGGACTTCGTATTGATCTGATATGTTATAAGTTAAACATTTATCTTACTCCAACGTTTGCTGAAGGACGACCAGCTATGCCAAGTAGGTGGGTCTGACGTGATCATACTATGCTTGAAACTTTATTTGAGGTAAGGTGACAACTTTCCTGTATTCTCGAATCGAGCTGCTTTCATATATTGCTCAAATACTTTTTAATCAATAATAGCACACCTATACCTTTAGAAAATTCAATGTGGTGCAGAACATGGTCGAATAACGAGTGTTGGTGTTGCCACATTAGCTCTAGTGAAGCTGCCTTATGTCGCTGGATGATAGGCAAGAAAGTCACTGTCTCTGGTCATGTCTGCGACAATCAAGTGGTCCTCACTCCTGGAGGTCTGTTGAGATCTTCCAGAACTGGTCAGCAGTGTGCGGGTTCCTTCATGTGCCCATTGTTCGTAACAAAATCTGTCTGTGGAATTTTAACATCTTAAATTATGTCATGCCATCCACCCTGTCTCTCACTGCCCTATTATCCAGCTTGTCCTAAACTTTAAGCACGTAATCACATATATCGACTTCATATTCGTATCCCCCTTCAATATACGTGCTTGTGCATACGTCACACGATATATTTACATTATATACTTACATTTCCAATTTTAAAAGCAATAAATGAAAGTTCATTTTTTATTATTATTTATAAAATTATTTGTATTCATCCGCTATGATGTCATATTCGTAGTTACCTTTTAAAAAACGTATGTACATATATCTTACGATATACATAGGTTTCCAATTTTTAAAACAATAAAATAAATTAAACACATATATTTTATTTATATAATTACCTGTAATCAGTTTTTGTGACGTCACATTCGTATTTACCTTAAAAAATAAGCGTCTGTACGGATATCACACTATATACTTGTGTTTCCAAGATTTTGAAACAATACAGAAAATTAATTTATATTACATACATATCTTATATTTGTTAATACTTTCATAAACATCGGCTGTGACGTAATGTTGGAATTAGTCACGAAGAATGAAGTATGGAAATAAAGTATTTCAAATGCCTACTTTGAAAAAAATCTTTAATGCATATCTTTATAAAATCGAATATGGAAATTGGATGACTGAAGCCCCAGGCAATAGAAAGAGTATTTATAATTTATTATGCCATATTATAATTATTCTCAAAGAAATGTCCGGTNTGAAGCCCCAGGCAATAGAAAGAGTATTTATAATTTATTATGCCATATTATAATTATTCTCAAAGAAATGTCCGGTCGTATGCTGCATGTAATATACCATGTCTGGATATGTTACGTGAAACAAACATAATAACTTAATCGATACGTGCATGAAGTGATGCATCTTAGCCCTATACATTACAATATAAAAAAATGAAATACTTACAATTGTTAACAAAATAAAATTAACTATTCTTGTTAATTGTATAGCTGAATAGTTATTATTTTTACTTTTATGTCGGTGTACATAAAGTCAATCTTCTTCTTTTACTTATTTATGAAAAACCATGCACCCTAAGTCAAAAATGATTCTAAAATGTTTTTAATTTGATTTTCAACTCTTATATTTGGGCACATCTTGAAATTTATACTATTCATTCTAATTAAAAAAAACCACCCATACTATCCTCAATTATGCATGAATTGATAAATACATATATTTATAAGGTTTTGATTCTTATATTGGTGTGAATGTGTGTGCATGTGTTTGCATGTAGACCTAAGGTTGACCAAGATGCCGGCTGCCCGAATCCAAACAGTTTGGCATTAAAAAAATGTTCAAGACGACTATTATTTTTAAGCATTTACAATGCAATCTTTAGTAGGCCTACCCTCAAAAACATTTCTTAGTTCGTTTGTAAAAATACCTATTGATTATAAAGTAAAGTTTTTTACAATCACGTTGAAATAGTATTGGCACTACACGAGTCCATTCATAAGCTGNTTATTGATTATAAAGTAAAGTTTTTTACAATCACGTTGAAATAGTATTGGCACTACACGAGTCCATTCATAAGCTGCTTGCCAACATACATTGAGATCCTTCAGTCATAGGTGTTCCTATGAATACCAATATGGCGTTGGGGGATAGATACATACAATTGCTGTTTCTGATATCACAGTTGAATTATTCGTCCTTAAAATGCTCGCATGTAGACATGCAACACATTAATTCTATAAGTTTTAAACCTAAAAATTAAGTATATAAAATTTTTATTTTATAAATATATTGGTACCCAACATCGTATTCGATCAAATTGACTATATGGCTTTGATGTAGGTCATGGGCGAAACCTATAACATGAATTTTGTGACTATAACTTCGAGGGTTAGAAAATGGTGATAATTTATCTCATAAAAAAGGCTTAAAGCATAATTCATTTTTCATCTCGGATAGGCTTTCACTGGTCTTATACGTTCCAATTTCCATCTGCCTAACTCCGGCAGTCATATAATGTCCAACTGTGCCTCTAAGTTCGTAGCTGTTTGATATAGACATAATGCTCTTAAAACATGTCATGAGATAAGGCAACCACTTTCCTGTATTCCTGGCTCAAGTTCGTTACTTAATTACTTTAAAAAAACACAAGGCCAATCCCTATGGTTAATAAAGTCAATATGGTATCGAATACATGCTAATAAAAATTTTTTTTGTTTTTTCAATTAGTATTAGACTAGAAAACAAAAGTCCCAAAATATATAACACTTTATATATTTGCGTACACAATTATATGCTCATAAAAGTCAATATGGCGCTGGTCATTGCCTCACATGCATGTTTTCTGACATAATATTCAAATTCTCTTTAAAAATACGAATCCGTAGACACACAGCTCGATATACTAATTTAAATACGAAATAAAAACGTATTTATTTAAATACGTTACTTTTATTTATAAAATCATAATTTTCATAATTCTTGGTGGCAGCATCATATACTACAAATCCGTCTTAGAAATACTAATCCACAGACAGATTGCTCGGTATAATCGTTTCTGTAAGTTTTAAAAGTAAAAAAAAAGTATTTTATTTATAATTTTAATTTATAAAATTCATTTTTGTCTAATTGACAAATGTTACATAATAATCAAATAATTCTTGAAAATACGAATGCATAGACAGGTCACTCGATATACTTTTATCTGTAAGTTTAAAAGTTTACTTCTTATTTATTAAATTATGTGCATTTTCAGTGCCTTGTCACCATAACTGTTTTATAAGTTAACAGGTTATATATATAACCTGTTAACTTATAAAACAGTTAAATATATATATATATCATCATTTAGACGTGTACTGTCACCAATGTCCTTTGCCTCAGCCAACTAGGGCATCTGCCTTCCAATCCAAGGTCTGGCAGTTCGCCGCTCCTCACCTCTACAGCTTTCTATATTGTATTAAATCATATCACGACGATAGAGGCGAGTGTCTGCATACATATAATGGAATATCATCCTTAACCGCAAGCCGACACCAGCACTCCTAGCAGCTGATGACATCAAGCAACACTAGCGCTGCCTAGCAGACATTGTGGGAACTAAGATGGAGCCCTGGTGGGCAATGGAAGAAACTTTCAAGATGTTGGCTAGAACCACCTAGCAGGCGACATGAGAACCAAGATGGTGGAAGACGAAACAATATGGCGTCCTGGCTCGCCCCCTAGCAATAGCTGATGTAAACCAAATACAAGTGGAAACAAGATTCGAATGGAAGAAACAAGTTGGCGGACATTATGTCAGACAAGATGGCCAGCCCAAAAACCGTATGGCAGACCAAAACAATATGGCAGACTTAAAAACCAGATCGCAAACTCAGAAATAAGATGGCGGACTGGAAAACAAGAATTCGGGCTCAAAAAAAGATAGCGAACTCTGATAAAGGTCAAAGGACATCTCTGGTACACTGTCAGATGCCACCACGTGTCCTCTGCCAGATGCCACTGCTGGTCCACTGCCTGATGCCATGCGGATGGAGGATAGATCCGAAATCCGAAACTTTACACCTGTGCCAGATCCCCCAATTATCTATCTACTAAACTTGCTACGTATAAACTTACCAAAGAAAACCATCCTTAATTTTTTAGTTTCATCTATAATATATATGCGTAATTTTATATTATTAAAACGCAAATTTTACTGTATAAAATGTTTTACACCTTTGAAAGCTTTTTATTTTCACAGCAATGATTTAGCTAGCACTTGTGAATCATTCTTGCTCCTCCAGTTAAAAATATTTTTAAAAAGTTGTAATTTCCAGAAAATATAGAGTTAATATTCATACATGAAACAGATAAGTAGATGCACCCCCTGCTGGAGATTATACTCATTACGCGGTAGTAATATGAAGATATTATTTACTGAACTGTGTAAATCTACAATANCAAGTGGAAACAAGATTCGAATGGAAGAAACAAGTTGGCGGACATTATGTCAGACAAGATGGCCAGCCCAAAAACCGTATGGCAGACCAAAACAATATGGCAGACTTAAAAACCAGATCGCAAACTCAAAAATAAGATGGCGGACTGGAAAACAAGAATTCGGGCTCAAAAAAAGATAGCGAACTCTGATAAAGGTCAAAGGACATCTCTGGTACACTGTCAGATGCCACCACGTGTCCTCTGCCAGATGCCACTGCTGGTCCACTGCCTGATGCCATGCGGATGGAGGATAGATCCGAAATCCGAAACTTTACACCTGTGCCAGATCCCCCAATTATCTATCTACTAAACTTGCTACGTATAAACTTACCAAAGAAAACCATCCTTAATTTTTTAGTTTCATCTATAATATATATGCATAATTTTATATTATTAAAACGCAAATTTTACAATATAAAATGTNCATAATTTTATATTATTAAAACGCAAATTTTACAATATAAAATGTTTTACACCTTTTAAAGCTTTTTATTTTCACAGCAATGATTTAGCTAGCACTTGTGAATCATTCTTGCTCCTCCAGTTAAAAATATTTTTAAAAAGTTGTAATTTCCAGAAAATATAGAGTTAATATTCATACATGAAACAGATAAGTAGATGCACTCCCTGCTGGAGATTATACTCATTACGCGGTAGTAATATGAAGATATTATTTACTGAACTGTGTAAATCTACAATANTCCCTGCTGGAGATTATACTCATTACGCGGTAGTAATATGAAGATATTATTTACTGAACTGTGTAAATCTACAATATATTCTCGTGTCGAGAACAGTGCTCTTAGTTTTCGAAGCGTTCATCAACCCACCACTCACCACCTTACTAGAAAATCTTATTACACATTCGTGTTCCTAGCTTCTTTTCTTTTTCTTTAACATCAACTCCTGCTTGTCTCGGGTACCTGTCATGTTGTCAGCTGTCTTCGGACATCCCACGGTGGCTTAAACTTAATATCATGACGGGCTTTCCGGCGTGTTTGTTTCTCTACGTTTCGGCCGTATTTTTTCTTTTTCCCTCCACGTCTTCTCCTTCTTCCACGGGTTCCCCTCCCTTTCCTGTTTATTATTCCCCCTATACAACGAATTCGGTAATCCTAGTCTTATATACGCCGCGTCTTGTGAGATAGCGACTTTTCACGGGTGTCAGCTGCGGGAAAAAAGGTCCCAAAATCTCGCAAGCCGCAGATTAAAGAGATGAAAGGTTCACAGGGTCCGTAGGGGGAGATAGGCAGAGTTGCCAACTTGGCGATTTTCTCTCCAGATGTGGTGATTTAAGAAGGTGTTCTAGTGACCAAATTTCATAATTGCGTCATGTAGAAAATATAGTGATTTCTGTAAAAACTTGGTAGCAGTTGTGGTGATTAGAAAGAAGACTAAATATATTTTTTTCCCCCATTATCTTATTATCGCACTTTTGTGTCTTCGGAGCTGTTCACTTGCCCGGAATGTACATAATTTACACCTCGAGAGAGCATGAAAATATCTTGAGATGCATTTGCGTGTGATTATTTCTTCATCGTTGGTAGTCGTGTGGGCCCATAGTAAGCGAAATTTAGGTAACCCTTACACTGGAAAAACACTTGAAAAATCCTTTTATAGAGATGGAAATTACGGTTCATTTCTGTGTCTAGCGAATATATTAATAAATTATTTCCGATGAGATATTATGCTTTTAATTTATAATTGTTTCAATTTGTTATGGTGTGTGTATATACATATATGTATGCATATATGCGCGTGTGTGGTGGTAACANTTATAATTGTTTCAATTTGTTATGGTGTGTGTATATACATATATGTATGCATATATGCGCGTGTGTGGTGGTAACAAACTGACTGCAACTAGCAAAAATTATTTTCCATGCTGCGAAAGAAATATTTTACACATTTTGTATATATATATATTTTTTTAATTAGACTGATATTACAATGTGCTGATATCTTCGGCTTGTTTGCGTTTTAATTTAAAGATTTTTTCTCGAAAAAGTTGGCAACTCTGGAGAGAGGCAATGGACATCNATCTTCGGCTTGTTTGCGTTTTAATTTAAAGATTTTTTCTCGAAAAAGTTGGCAACTCTGGAGAGAGGCAATGGACATCTGCGAGGCGTGGCTTCAAGCCTTGACGAAAAACTACGTTGTTATCCGAGGAGAAAATTTAAACCTCGTTGCGAGTCGGCCTCGGGGCTCGGGATTAAGCTGACAACTGAGGAAGGAAAAATAAAACAAGACGGGTTCACACTACCGCAGTCCATATATTCTCTTCCGAGGATTGGACGTGATCCCAATCAAGTCACCTCGCCACGACGAGGCAGATGGAAGAGGCTGGTGGTTGTCCGAAGGTGTTAGCTCTTCTTTCCTTGGGTCGAGCTTTGCATGCTGGCTTGCGACTGGAGACTGTACACGGTAGAGGGGGAGATTTATAATTGTTTCAGTGCCAATTCAAATATTTTTGCACATATTGTATTTAACATCGGAGCGAATGAGATAAGGAAAAACGCACTGTAAAAACGCCTTCTTTGCTGCAACACCTAAATTGTTGCCGCANAGGTGTTAGCTCTTCTTTCCTTGGGTCGAGCTTTGCATGCTGGCTTGCGACTGGAGACTGTACACGGTAGAGGGGGGAGATTTATAATTGTTTCAGTGCCAATTCAAATATTTTTGCACATATTGTATTTAATATCGGAGCGAATGAGATAAGGAAAAACGCACTGTAAAAACGCCTTCTTTGCTGCAACACCTAAATTGTTGCCGCANTATCGGAGCGAATGAGATAAGGAAAAACGCACTGTAAAAACGCCTTCTTTGCTGCAACACCTAAATTGTTGCCGCAAAGAAAAGTTTGTTTAAATATGTGGTATGTTTGTTTAAAAAGTAGCCTTGGCACAAACATAATATTTGTTCGATCTCTATAGTAATGACTACGATAACCTTGTATTGAAGTTACATTGGTTCAGCAGACGCTTTTGTAGTAATTTTAGTTACACTTAGACAATTTGTGCTCTGACAAATTAGCGTGATTTGTAAATAAGAGAGAAGTAACAAATATTTCAAAATAATACTCACAAAAGATATGCGGCGGCTCCGAGATTCGAACCCTCATAACTCCCGTTGTTAACCTTACGCCCTGCACCACACTACCACTTTGTCTTCACGAGTACGGGAAACTATTGACAGGTATTTTTCTGAGGTGATAACATGNCCCTGCACCACACTACCACTTTGTCTTCACGAGTACGGGAAACTATTGACAGGTATTTTTCTGAGGTGATAACATGTGCCGGATTACAATGCCACCTCTTGGGATGACTTGAGATTAGTGGTGTGGAGAATCACCAAACATCAGAATGACATAAACGTCTGCAGGAGTACTATAAATTTGCTCAGCTGCAGTTTCGTAACTGCAGAACCTACTTATTGGTTTATGAACGTTTGCGTTGAGACAACANCCCTGCACCACACTACCACTTTGTCTTCACGAGTACGGGAAACTATTGACAGGTATTTTTCTGAGGTGATAACATGGGCCGGATTACAATGCCACCTCTTGGGATGAATTGAGATTAGTGGTGTGGAGAATCACCAAACATCAGAATGACATAAACGTCTGCAGGAGTACTATAATAAATTTGCTCAGCTGCAGTTTCGTAACTGCAGAACCTACTTATTGGTTTATGAACGTTTGCGTTGAGACAACANAATAAATTTGCTCAGCTGCAGTTTCGTAACTGCAGAACCTACTTATTGGTTTATGAACGTTTGCGTTGAGACAACAGTCACGTAATGAAAACTGAAATATACGCCAGATAACCTTTAAACCGTTACCTTTGGTACAAAGTAATATTTCTTTACTGTGAACAAAATCAGCTTAAATGAGTTTTATTTATTTCCTACAACGAAAGGTAATATTGCCATAAAACAAAAACGTATGAATAAAATATTTATTAGCAGGAAACTTATATTTCTCTAACCTTCTCTTTGAATTAAATACACATTGTGTTGTTGTATACAATACCAACTCAAAGAAATGGTTTCCTTTGTCGTACTACGTATTTATATTTTTATAGTGCAGTTCTACACTGTAAAAAGTTTTCTGGTAAACTTCCTAAACTGTAATGGAAGTTTTTCACTAATGCAGTGTATGGAATAATTACCACATTTAAAACTGAAAAAAAAAAAAATATATANAAAAAAAAAAAAATAATAATAATATATATATATATATATATATTTAGTTGGTACTACACAAAGTTGGGTAATTCACTATGTATGTGACACTTTTGTGGACAACTCTATGAACACTACAATGGTTGTATTGGAAAAGGATTTAGCATTCGCGGTTTCTCACTATTGATGCTGTACATTTTACGAATAGTTAATAAGAGTGTATGACTTATTACCAGTTGCAGAAACGAAATTCAGGAATCGATCCGAGATCATTTTCTACTTGATCCAGGCTCAGCGATTGGAAACGTTGCCCAAACAGTGATCGAGAGACGATCTGAGATCATATCGAACTAGATCCTGAGCCGCGGATTTTCTGTGTTCCGCATCATGATCTCTAGATCATCTGATGATCCTAATTCACCAATTTTGATTTGAAATAAGTGTTACGGTGAAAATAATTTCGACCCATGCAGTTTCGGGAACGAACAATGTAGAGTCTTCACCAAGCTTTCTTCGCTACCGTGGCAAGAAAATTATCGTTTCTACGGCAGTTTCGATATCCACGCCACTTAAACATGTTGATTTGAACAACATAAAGCAGCATCAGGCACCTGTAAAGTGTAGCAACACTTAAACCACTCAGACATTACTAGTACTGGGAGAAAATAAAAAAAAGTTACGTATNCACCTGTAAAGTGTAGCAACACTTAAACCACTCAGACATTACTAGTACTGGGAGAAAATAAAAAAAAGTTACGTATGTCACATACCTAGAGAAATGATAAGCGCGGCACAAGGAGATCGTAAGTGTCTGGTTAGTGTCGGGCTACACCAAAACTTTTGATTCGTGTTCAAATCTCACTCAAGAATAAAATATTTTCCCTTTCAAAAAATTCTTTTTTATACAAATTAAAACACCCGCATAACATAAATTATTATTTTTTTGTATTTTTAAATTTGAAAGTACAGAATAACTAACTAGCGAATTTACGTAGAGGTGCCATTTATTCATGGAAAGTTATGTGAAATTTACGGAAAGTCCGTTGCTGAATAGCAAGGTGTCCGTGATTTCACGGTAAACTCTGGAAAAAAATTTTACCAGCCATTTTCCGTAAAATAACTAAAAACTCTTTTAACCATTTCATGTCTATTGTAGACGATTGTCGACATGTTGCACAGGAAGATTAAACTTTACGAGTACTGTACATTGCGAGACTCAGTGCTCAATTATCTTCCCAGGGGATAACTGAATATAAAATCGTTCTACTGCTCTGCGTTATGACTGGTTCATATCACCGATCACCAAACTTACAGTTTATATGCTGTGATAACGAAAAAGTTTTTTTTTTCAGCTTAAGTGCATCACTGATGCAAAAATTTCTTGTTTGAACACCAGGAACCATACATTATTGTGGGAATGAAATGGTTAATATTGCTTCTTAGTGTTAATTGTCTTACCTGTAGTTCACGCAATCTACGCTTTCGTTTATTCGTGTCTCATGCATGTATGTGTAGTACAATAACTACACGACTTCATCACTGGCTTGTGACACAGAGTAGATAACTATACAGATACGAAATGGCGTAGCGGTTCCTTTGATTTGGGCGCACCCGTTCTCTGGAAACAAGCCTTGCGTCTTTATGGCTACTGCGTGCTGCAGAAGGTCCCTGATTGGCTGGGCTGCAGGCAAGCGAGTTTAGTCTGTTCGCGGTTTCTTCACATTTATTTAAATTAGACCTTTGAAAAATCACCCTATGTATGGAGTGTTTGTACATCCTGCCAGGCATCAATACAACAAAGAAACTATATCCAAGCCGAATTTTGTTGTCAGAGACAGATAAATTTTCCTTTTTTAATGTATATCGAGTTACACTCTGGCAGAGTGCTCTAAGTGTTAAGGTACGGATACTTGGTTCAGGATGGCAAGTTTTATCAACTTTTGCATTAGAAAAGCATTTGTAATGACAGAATTGTATACAACGTACATTTTATGTAACGGGTGTATTTAACTTTTAACTAGTAAATTACGTTTATATGTATGTCTGAATATATATATCTACTATATAAAAATAAGTCGGGTTTTCCTTCCTGACGGTATAACTCCAGAACGCACGAACCGATTTCCACGGTTTTGCATTCGTTGGAAAGGTCTCGGGCTCCGTGAGGTTTATNATGCATGCGAGAAGAAAAATTTACCTTTTAGACTAAGGCCTATTACCGCGCATATACGCAGACATGAATTGTTCGTCAACAGATCATTACGTTGTACGCCAGTGACTAAAGTATGTTTACCATTCTAAATATGTCAGTCATGTTGNGTTTTGCATTCGTTGGAAAGGTCTCGGGCTCCGTGAGGTTTATAGCAAAGAAAATTCAGGAAAAATTTTAACAGTCTACTATATAAAAATAAGTCGGGTTTTCCTTCCTGACGCTATAACTCCAGAACGCACGAACCGATTTCCACGNTTGTTCGTCAACAGATCATTACGTTGTACGCCAGTGACTAAAGTATGTTTACCATTCTAAATATGTCAGTCATGTTGTTACTTTTAATCTATCTATAAGTTAAAGTATTTAATTTGTAATGAACTTAAATAAAAGAAGACGGAAAATCGGTTTGTTGGTAATGCCTAGTAATAAATAGTTCTTATGGGAAATATTATTAAACTGACTGCGCACGAATGCGGTGCGTTGTCCCTTTGGTGTAATTTTCTATACTTGGTTAAGCTTTCTTTGAATAAGGCGGAGGAATATTTTGGTTGCAGATCTTAAGCAGGACTTCATGAAAGTTGGAGATAACCGTGAATGGACGGTAGGTCACCAGTCACTGCTTATCGAGCGGCGTTCCGACACGTTGCCGGGCCAGTGACCGCCATTTCGCTGGCATGTGCGGCTGGAGTTGGCGGTGTAAACGGCTGTTTCGCCTGTGTATTCCTAAGCACTTTGTGCCTTTGACTTTTCGTGATGGAGAACAACCTCCAGTACCAGACAGATGATGACCTAAAACTTTAACAAGTCACGACTAGCTTTGTACATATTTCCAAGCAGGCCTTACATACTTCCGTACGACCACGCCCACGCTCCACTCGAACATGCAGCCTTGTATCTCAAGCCGTCGCCTGCGCTCTACGACCGTAAGAATATTTCCCCTTCACCACGACTGCAGTTCGTTATTTATTTTCGCCCCTGCGAGCGCTCACAGCTGAATGTCGGAGGCTCTCAAACACGCAGTCAATTGACGATAAATTATTTTCTCTTGGGCTCAAAACTGCTGTATTATTAGGCGTGAAGTTAAACTCCAGGTTATTGGCGGCCAAATAAATGGTAAGTTATATAGTATATATGTTACCAATGTTGTCGAAAAATTTCAGCGTCAATTTCACATTTTACGGAATTATGCAGCGACTTAGTGCGTTAAGTTTTCAGGGCAAGAGTTGATAAAGCTTGCTCTCCTGAACCAAGTATCCGTGCCTTAACACTTAGAGCACTCTGCCAGAGTGTAACTCGATCTACACTAAAAAAAAAATATTTCTCTGTCTCTGACAAGAAAACTCGGCATGGATGTAGTTCCTTTGTTTTATTCATGTTTGTCAGGATGTACAAAGAACTTTACAGCACACCAACACTAACCAACCCGAACAAAAAAAAATTTCTTTTCACAACTGAAATTAACAGTATAGACTGTATTACCTGTTATATTATATATTAAATTATATTTGACTGTGAGACACAACACTCAATATTACATTCGCTGAGCGCTAGCCAGTATTAATATGTGGAGTGAGCGTGGCAAGTGTGTGGTGAACTAATAGAACGGTATTAATATGTGGAGTGAGCGTGNTCCTGAACCAAGTATCCGTGCCTTAACACTTAGAGCACTCTGCCAGAGTGTAACTCGATCTACACTAAAAAAAAAAAAATATTTCTCTGTCTCTGACAAGAAAACTCGGCATGGATGTAGTTTCTTTGTTTTATTCATGTTTGTCAGGATGTACAAAGAACTTTACAGCACACCAACACTAACCAACCCGAACAAAAAAAAATTTCTTTTCACAACTGAAATTAACAGTATAGACTGTATTACCTGTTATATATTAAATTATATTTGACTATGAGACACAACACTCAATATTACATTCGCGGAGCGCTAGCCAGTGTTAATATGTGGAGTGAGCGTGGCAAGTGTGTGGTGAACTAATAGAACGGTATTAATATGTGGAGTGAGCGTGGCAAGTGTGTGGTGAACTAATAGAACGGTATTAATATGTGGAGTGAGCGTGGCAAGTGTGTGGTGAACTAATAGAACGGTATTAATATGTGGAGTGAGCGTGGCAAGTGTGTGGTGAACTAATAGAACGGTATTAATATGTGGAGTGAGCGTGGCAAGTGTGTGGTGAACTAATAGAACGGTATTAATATGTGGAGTGAGCGTGGCAAGTGTGTGGTGAACTAATAGAACGGTATTAATATGTGGAGTGAGCGTGGCAAGTGTGTGGTGAACTAATAGAACGGTATTAATATGTGGAGTGAGCGTGGCAAGTGTGTGGTGAACTAATAGAACGGTATTAATATGTGGAGTGAGCGTGGCAAGTGTGTGGTGAACTAATAGAACGGTATTAATTGGAAAAGCAGACACCAACATGAATGTCGTTTCCACAATGGTGGATACATGTGGCACAATACTAACTTGTCTTGAAAGCTATTCAGAGTGCAAAGTGTCAAAAATAGCATTTAGATCTACAGAAAAACAAATTTATTGCGAAGAGTGTTAGAGTCATGAGTCACGTTTAACTGGAGGCCAGTTGAAGGTCTTGGATTGCATGCGTTCTGCTGAAAAACGCGTGGGACGTGATCTTTCTAAATGACTGGAATCCTCCCATCACGACTGCAGAAATTCTCTTTACACGACTCTCCAGCTAGACTCGTGTTTTGTTTTGAAATGCCTTAAGTGCTGTGTATGTTTCGGAATGTACATAAAACGACAGAGGTCGTAGAGTTAGGTTTTTTTACTCGCTGGCCGCTCATTTTCTACACATCACGTCGGTGTTTATTTAGAGCTGTGGAGAAGGCACTATAATTTTATTATCCTGAAGGCTACATAAACATCAGCAATGTATTAGTTTGTAGCAAAAAAGAAATGTGAAAATTATGTGCAACCTTCTGCAAGTGAGAATTATTATTTCCAAATGCTTCAAGTGTAAAATTACACCTTGCTAAATTTTTATAACAGTGATTAAAATTTCAATCTTTATAATTATTGCAAAAAAAATAATGAAACCGATAGCTAGTTGGCAGTAATTCGTTACCAAGAGTAATTTTATTGAAAAAGATGTTTGTTGAACATAACCTCAGGTAAATTAGCTGCTGTCAGAATGGCGTACATCCTAAGAGGCAGATTTATATGCACTGCGTAGGTCACAAATTCGTATCATTATTATACTCTCTCTCTCTCTCTTTCTCTGTCTGAGTCCCAGGAATAAGTCACATATTCAGAATTTTTCTTCGGGGGAGAGTCAGTAGGGCCGAAAAGTGATTGAAACGGGTTGTGAGAGAGAATCATGATGGAGGGGG